>VMDO01013525.1:43788-58000 GCA_007922755.1 Pedetes capensis
CTATTCAATAAATAATGCTTGGTCAATTTGATATTTATATAATACAAATAATCTCTGTCTTATACTCTACACAAAAATCAATTAAAATAGATTGTAGTCTCCATATGAATAGTAAGAAGATAATGCTTCTAGAAAAAACAATGATAATCCTTACAAAAACTTTGGGAAGGCAAAGATTATCTAAATAAGGTACAAATAAGTTCAATCATTAATAATTATAAAATGGAATTAATTAAAATCAGAGACCCTGTTAATATAAAACATCATTATTCAGGCAAAAAGACAAAACATGAACTTGAAAATGTTTGTTATGAACTGAATCTGTCTCCTCAAAATTCATATGTTGAAGTTTTAAACCCCAATACATCTGTGGTTGGAGACACAGCCATTAAAGAGGTAATTAATATTAAATGAGCTCATGAAGGTGAAGGCTTTATTGGTTTGGACCGGTGTCCAAGGTACAGGAAGAAAGATCCAGGAGTGTGCTCACAAAGAAGAAAGGCCATGTGATGATGCAGTAAGAAGGTGGCCCTCTGCAAGCCAAGTGGACAGTATTTATGAGAAACTAGCCCTGCCAGCACCTGGACCTTGGACTTCAAGTTTTCAGAACTGAGAAAATACGTTTGTGCCATTTAAGCCACCCAGTCTGTGATATTCTTTTATGGGAGCCCAAGTAGGTTAATATAATATCCATACTGTAATTATTCAACAAAGACTGGCACTCAGAATGTAAAGAGAACTTTCACCAGTCAAAAAGTAAAAGACCAACAACCTCATTTAAAGTAGGCAAGTTAGACATTTCATAAACCAAAATATCTGAATAATCAGTAGGCACATGAAAAGATACTATGTATATGTAGCCAGCAGAAATATTCAAATTAAAAACATCCATGCAGAACTTTGTATCTACTTGTTGTTGTTGTTAGGTGCCCTCGAGTAGGTATCCGACTCATAACGACCCTCATAGGGTTTTCAATGGCTGAGTGCTTCGGGATTGCCTTGGGAGTGGATTGCCAGGCCCTTCTCCCATTTTTACGGTGCTGGGAATTGAACTCGGGTCCTCAGAGACTGCAGCACAGTGCTCTACCCACTGAGCTAAATCCCAGCCCTTGTATCTACTAGAATAGCCAAAACTTAAGTTTCCCAAGAATAAATGTTACCCAGTATGTGGAGCAACTGGAATTTTCATACGCTCTGATAGAATGATAAATCAGTTCAGTACTTTTCAAAAAAGTTTGGAAATACAAATACCTCTTAATGTATGATATGTATATATATAACAATCATTTATACTCTGTCAATTCTACACTTAGGCATATGCATACTTCCACCAAAGGGGACACATATGAAAATCTATTATATATAATAGAATTACAGTATAATAGATTATATATAAAATAAATTACATATAATAGAATTATAGTATAATAGTATTATTTATAATAGACAAATACTGGAAACAACCTGAAAGTTCATCAGAGTGAACGGATACAGCCTGCAGCTTTCTAGCAGTGGAATAATACTTGGGAAAAAAAGAAAAAAACTAATAGTACATGTAAAAACATGAATGACTCTCATAGCCATAATATGTGAAAGTAGCTAGACACAAAAGAGTCCATGCTACAGGCTTTTATTCTTTTGAAATTCAACAAAAGGCAAAGCTAGTCTAAGATGACAAAGAAGGAAGTATCCTCAATCGCATAAGAAAATTCTAAGAGGAATTTTCTACATTTCATGAACTAGAAATGAGGTTACAGGTATACTACATAAAGTTGTAGTGTTGCAAAATAATCATTAAATGTGATGAACAACCAACTGAGTAAAATGGTGCGATCATAGGAGTGAGTCAAATTCCAATTTGGCATAGCAGGAGTGGATTACATAATTTCTAAAATTGATTAATCAATGATCTTAATAAAACATAATTTAGACATGTGGACGTAACTACCAGAAGAACTTAGAGGAGAGAAAATTAAAAGGGTTAAAATTTGATGCCTCTTTGGAGGAAAAACATTTATTTTTTTCTGCATTATTTAATATTTTTAAATGATACTTATTTCATTTTTATTATTAAAAAGCTACTTATATCATTGCTTATAATACATTCTTACATAAAGATATCATAAATGATAAAAACTATTTGGTAGGCAATTTAACAATAATTATTTGCATTAAAATACAGACACTCTTTAATCCAGCAATTCCACTAACAGAAAGTCTTCACACAGATATTTTTGCATGAGATTACAAAGTAGGACTCTTCACTACAGTATTGCAGTAAAGGATATTAATATCCTTCTGTAGAAACTGGTTGAATGTTTTTGCTACACCCATGTACTCGATTATTCTATTTTATTCTAACCTCTCTATATTATTTTGGAGTATCTAAAGATACATTATTATTGTTTGTTTCATTGTTTGTTTGTTTGTTTAATGTGGTACTGGGGGTTGAAGCTAGGGCCTTGCACTTGCATGCTTTGCAAATGCTTGTACCACTGAGCTGCACCCCCAGTCCATTTTTTTTTTCACTTTTTGAGACAGGGTCTCGCTAAATTACACAGACTGCCTCCAGTCTCGAACTTGCGATCCTCCTGCCTCCCAAGTCATTGCGATTACAGGCGTGCACCAACATGCCCAGCTAAGATATATTGTTATTACATTAAATGATAAAAGAGAGAGAACATTACTATATTGTGTTATTATTCGAGTGTGGTCTAATGTACATAAAGTAGGCTTATTATGGAGAGCAGAGAGAAAAGGAGAGAGAGAGGCTGTGCTTCTGGGAATGACACTATGGCAAAGGTGGCAAGAGGGAGAGGTTTTTGAGTAAATCGATTTTCTCTTTTATTACTCAAATTATAATTCTGAAAATGTGTTATATTTCTAATTAAGCAATGCTTAAAAACAACTTAAAACAACTTAACCTAACCAATCATCTTTGTTCCTTCTGGCTTGTATAACTGTTTCTTACATGCAGTGGATGTCCAATTATGATTGCTTATGTGAATTCCAAATGAAAAATGCTAGTAGAGAAATACTCACCTCTAGTACATGATCCAAATGGAGGCTTCTGTACTTAGGTTGAAGAACTCAACAGTGATTTTCAGTCTAAAACATCTCTTACTGAAGTATCAGTTAACTAACATTAAAAATCTTGAGAACTAATTGAAAGAATGGTCAAGGTCCTTGGTAGAGGGAATGTGTCTGTGAATTTCACTGTAATTAGGCTTAATGAGGCTATTACCTCATGTGTCCACATTGTTGTATTACTGGACAAAGGACAGCAAGGCTGGTGTAGTTCTTACCCTTTTCCAGACAGAAATTTCCTTAATGTCAGAAATATTATCAGGAAGGACATAAAGGTAGAAATGGGTTGTGATGACTTTTTTCTCTCTCTTAACTTTATTTTCCAGCCAAACAGCCATATGTGGCCCTTTTTTCTCCATATTCCTTATGAAATGGAACCAGTTTATTACTCTGTTATAATAAATGCTGGGTTACAATATAACTCCAGAGCCTAATTTTTGTCAGAGACAAAAATGAAATCCCAATTCTGAGATATAAATGGAAGGAGGGCAGTGGTTAAAAAGAGCCTTGTTAATGGTTTTAAATCATGGTTTGAATCTAATCTCCATCACTTAACTTGCTGAGAAACTTTAGGCAAGAAATGTAACCTCACTGAACTTCACTTAGTCATTTGCAGAAGTTCGAAAATAACTCCCAGCCAATAGAATTGTGCAACAGGCATTGCTTTTAAAAAGGTACCTGCACATAAGTTTAAAACAATATTGTATATAAAATGAAATCAGCCATAAAAAGGTAGCACCTTTACTCAGGTATAAAGGCACTTGCATCCTCCCTGGACAAATGATAATTGCAGCATTTAAAAAAATATAAAGCTGTGCATGGTGGTACACACTTGTAATTCCAGCTGGGAAGGCTGAGGCACAAGGACCACTAGTTTAAGACCATACTGAGCTACAGAGTGAGACCTTGTAAAAAAAAATGAAGGGGGAAAGTGTATCTGTATGATAGCTTTTAGAAGGGTTATCATATATTCTGGAGAAAGGCTAACTGTTTTATAGTATGCTTAGTAGAGTCAAGAAAGGTTATTGACAATCCCAAAAGATCTCCTTAGATGTACTCTTCCTAGTCCCAGCAAGTACCTATTTTACTTTAAAAATCCACAAGCCAGAGAATATGTATAAGACAGTCAAGAAACAGAGAAGGGAAACATCAGCTACATGATCTTATGCCATGATTTGAAAAAGGAAATAATCATTCTTCTGTTTTGATTGGTGAATTGACTGACACACTCACTAAATTAACCAACATTAACTGGTGCTACACACCTGTATTCCTAGCACTCAAGAGGCTGAAGCAGAAGGATCAGGAGTTTCAGGCCAGCTTAGTCTACATAGCAAGATACTATAACAAAAACAAATAAAAAAATAAGTAAATAACAGAACTAAACAATACTGAACAAACAAAACCTCAAAAGATAACAACAAAAAATAAACAATACAATAAATAAATGATGCATTTACCGAGCACTTACCTTATGTCAAATCTTCAATCATAAAGAAAATACAAATATTCTTACTATCATACAGCTTCCAGTCTATAGGGAAAGAGAGACAATGAACAGTTAAATATAAATAATCTACAAAAGACGATTATCATACATGACAAGAGCTAAAAAAAGTCAGGGCACAGGGACAGAAAAAATGAAAGTTGTGGTGGGTGCATTGTTATTAAATCATTTATATAAAGTTATTCTGGAGACTTCACCTTATCTCCTCTATAGCCAATATGAATTAGAAATTCCTTCACTGCTGAAATATACCCAAGACAAGGAGTTTTATAATCATTTATAATCTTTTTAAAAAAAATGTTGAATTTTCAGCTCAACTTTTCAAACTTATTTTTTGTAATCACTAAAGTTAAAATTCACTGTGCTAAGAACCCTCAGACTTCTCTCACTATGAAAGATTGAAGTTCCATCTGTCACATTAGAGTGTCATTGATTTCATTTTTAAACCCTCTCATAATGACTAGATGCCAAAATCTTCTTTCAGCTGTCTAATAACACTTGAAAATTAAAAGAAAAGGTTAGAAGTACTTCTCATAAGCCACTAATTCATTTGTGCTTTTTCTAAGAAGTTTTGCTCTTTGCTCCTTTACTGGCAAGCGAGTAAGGAAAACAAACAAGTCACAGTAACAAAATGTAGGAAAAAGAACCGAAATTGAAAAACGTAACTGGTATTCAGACCTTACCACCACTATATAAGATGGCAGCTTGGAGATGTTTTATAAAACCCTGCAGCCAGTCCCTTACTTGCTGGTAGATCAAGCTCTCAATTGCTGATTTTCTTTGCCAAGATCTGTATTATCATTTACCATACCCTTTTAAAAGCCCACAGCCATAGCCCTGTGGCATCTGATCCCATCAGAGTCAGATCTTGGAAGCTAAGCAGGGTTGGGCCTGGTTAGTACCTCAATGGGAGACCACCTGGAAACACCAGGTGCTGTAAGCTTGAGAGAAGGACCTGGCAACCCACTCCCCAAAATCAATCTGCCTATGAACAGCAGAGAAACACTGACAATAGTGTTTCCCCTGGTACCAACTGGACATCACCTAACAACAACAACCCTTTTAAAAAAGACTACCTTACAAAGAACAAATGAAATGAAAGGTTTGTACTTGGCTATTGGTTTATACTTTTGATCTACTCCTACAATGAGTTCTTTTCATGCTGGAGAGCTCAGTGAAACATTTGAATAAGTTGTAAATAATTGCTGTTCCCACCTCATCCTTCTTCCTCTGTTATCTTTTGCCAATTGAAAGAATTTAATCTCTTATATTTTCTTGTTTTGAACATTCATTTCTTTTCTACGCACATTCTGAGATAATATTAGGCAAAATGGGCTTTACTCTTTCTGTTACTCATCATTAGTTCCTTAATAAGGGCCACAGACATAATTGTTTTGTGTCTGTTGCTATGTGGTTGTCTGTGATTTACTGATTGGCATATTTTCATTGAATATTTTCTGGATGGTTCCTGGCCAAGTTTGTCATTTTTATTCAGTTCAAAATGGAAGCTTTGTGGGAGTAGATAGTTTTGTTACCAGAAGAATCTTGAAGGCTTTTGAAAGACTTCTTCTAAAGTAGTCAAATCCATTTTAGTATTCAGTTGCTTTAAACTTCCAAGGTTAAAGCCTCATTTTTCACAGGCAAGACTTTGAATGCTACAGTAGAACACACTGAGCCTAAGAAGTAGCAAATGACTGATGATGTTATTGATTTTAGCCTTGGCTGGTTTTCTATACCATTCTCATCAAGCATATGAAGGAAACCACAATAAACTTCCCAGGACAACAATAAAAATTAAACAGTGCTTGTCATAAAGTTTACAGCCTCTGAAACTTACCATTTCAACAATTTCAATGGTATATGAAAAGGTTAAATTTCCTAGAGACTCAAACTAGTGACATGCAGATGAACAAGTATGTCACATTTCTATTCTACACAACCTTGAAAATACCCCTTTATCATTGTTGTAATATGTTATGTTTTATCATCCAACTATACCATGAGAGACAAGTGGCTAACTTTTAGAAAACATCTGTTTTATTGTTTTATGATTACATTAAATAATTTTCCATCATGACATATTTATGTAAATACATACCTTTCAAGAAATAAATTAGGGATCCTGTTTCTGTTTTACATACTGGTTCTTTACTTCCATTGTTTATATAGCCTATAAAATTATGTATGTATTGGTAATAATATTTTTCTACTTATTTATATATAGTTGTTAATATCCTTTTACACACACACACACACTTTGGTCATTTATCTAACAAACTATTGGCCTTTTTCTTACTAGTTTCTTGGAGATCTCTACATAGGGCTATTAACATTTTTGCTGTGACATGAAAGTCTTTTGAAGTATTTTATTCATATTTTTGCTATGAGGTGATAGTTTTGCCATACCAAAGAATTTTTTTCCGTGTACTTGTGGTTGATCTTATCAGTTAATAATTTTATAGTTTCTAGGTTTTCAGTTCCTGCAGCCATAGCACTGTGGCATCTGATCCCATCAGATCTCAGGAGCTAAGCAGGGTCTCACCTAGTTAGTACTTGGATGGGAGACTGTGTGGAAACACCAGATACTGGAGGCTTGGGAGAAGGACCCTGCAACCCATTTCCAAAAATCAATCCACCATTGAAAACTATGAATAGCAGAGAAGCACTGACAATAGTGTTTCCCCTGTTTTATGTAGGGTCACTGTGGGTCGGGCACCTACATGGCACCTAACAACAACAACAGCAACAGGTTTTCAGCAATAATTCTAAAGGCCCTCCTTACTGTAAGATTACAAAATTATTCACCCACATTGTCTTTGAGCCTGCATGTGAGTTGACTTTTTTATCTTAAACCTTCTATTAACTTAGAAGTTATATATGTCATGACATATGAATCTAAATTTTCTAACTCTGTTGACACAAAATTGTTTATGCATATGTCTATCTTAATTCAAGTAATTTAAAATATTTTCTTTATTATACACAAAATTAGCTTATGCTTTGGGGAATTCCCAGTCCTTTTCCTCTTTGTTCCTTTGGTCTATGCATGAATTCATGTTTTAATTATTATGATTTGTTTTTAATAATTATCTTAAATATTCTTGATTAATTTTTTACAAGTACTTTAGAATTTATCTGGCAATTTTTAAAACAACCTTGCATTTAAATCCAATTATTAAGACATTGTTATTTATATTGTTGACTGTCTTGTTCTTTTTAGAGTCAGTCTATTTTCTTGGATGTTCATTAACATTTCTAAATTGATTGACTAAGAAATCAGTATCTTATATCTATATGTTCTTTTTTTAACTTTAGGAAGTATCTTTTTGTCTTTCTAATCTGGTCACTTGAGAGCTAAAAATATTCAATGATTTTTCATAGCCTTTGGAGTTCAAACTTCCTAACTTGTCATACAAAGACAGATTTTCCAGCCTTTTTGTGTACTTTGCATTCCTTCTCCACCTATACAGCTTTATTTGCCACTTTAAAAGTTTGTAATATAACAGTATGTTGCCTAGGAATGCCTGTCTATTCCCTCTTCAAGAAGCTGCCTTTAGCCCTTTGGGCAGAAGTCAACTAAGGTACAGGCTCTTCTGGAACAGTTTCCTTGGCTATTGCTGTCTGAGCTAAGTAACTCATTTGTGCTCCCTTATCTTCCAGAACACATTTCTCACATAACTCTCATCAAAATTTTGGTCAAATGATTATTTTACCACTTCACAATGTTCCTCAAGTATATGAATTTTGTCTTAATGTTTCCACATCCTCATGAGACAAGCAAAGTGAACCCCCTGCATCATCAAATTCCTGTGATTAAAGTCATATGATAATTGTAATATATGAGAGGTTATTTTCACCTTCTTTAGCTGGGAGCTTAGAAGTCAAATTATTATCCAAAATTTCACTACGTTGATTGTAGACATGGCATACAATCCAAAATCCTTGTCAGGGAACTTATCTTTCCATCATAATACAACAGTCTCTTCATACAAATCCTTCAGCAGGATTGGGTGGCTACATGGTGCATATGCCAACATATATCATTAAAACTAACCCTGGGCTTATTTCTATACATTTACAGAGTGATGATTTCAAATAAAGTAAATGTGTTATAAAGGGTTAGCATATGTAACAATCCCATGAGATTGTGAAACCTAAGTATATATGACTAAAGATTAAATTTGCTTCTATGAAGCATAAGTTCCTCTTATAAAACAGGCCAAATGAAATATCTCTGGCAATAAATTCAAGGATTGTTTGCATAATATCAGTGGGAAAATGACTTTCTAAGAATGACATCTAAGTCATAAAGCATAAAGGAAATGCTTGATAGATATTTCTACATAAAATAAAAATTCCCTGTTTCAAAACAGCAACCTGGAGGGAAAATACTTATAATATTTGGCAAAAGGTCAGTACATTTATATAAATAACACATATGAATAAGAAAATTATTCTTAGTTCCATATAGTTAATGTAATCGATGTGGGGCATTCACAGTTTATATGGGGCTAAATTGCAACAGCAATCAAAGAAATATATTAAAAAGACAAGTGCATTGTAGTAGGCTTAAAACACAAACTACAAACAACATGCAGCTTTCTTTTAATAATTGTTTTAGTTTTAAGTCGCAATCCTTTTAATTACTGCCCCTTCTGAAATTCTTTCTCTTTAGCTGTAATGTAAACTATTTTCCATTTTCTTTAAGATATCAGCTTAATTAGAGTTAGTTATTCAAGGAAACATATCTTGTCCCTTGACTAGAGGAAGTCTTGCTGCTAAATATTCTTATAATATCTTACATTATATTCATAGCACATAGTAAAATGTGATCATAGATCAATCACGTATCCCCTAAACTAGGCTGTGTTCCCATCTAAAAAGCTGAGACTACTTGCCTCGTCTATTCAATCCAGAACCAATGACAGTGCCCGCCATGAGTTAACATCCATTCAACATTTTTCAAATCAACCAACATATAAGAGCCCTTGAGTAACAGATGTATAAGATGGTATAAAATTGTTGAAGGTCAAAATGAATATATCATTTGACTTACCACTCATTCATAGCAATTTATTTTATGCTGCATTTAGATGAATGTAATATTCTATAAACTTTACCTATATATGTGGAAAATCAGGAGCAGTCTAGGTGACTTATAACAAAAAATTGCTAAAGTAAATCATTGCATTTTAATAAAATACACTGAAGCTTTCCAAAATGCTGTGAGAAAGTAGACTTGACATGAGAAAATGATCACTTTCAAATCCTAAATGAATAGAAGCACATTTTGCATATGGGGTTTCTATTTGTATAAAAGAAATATATACAGCCAGACATGATTGTGCATACCTATAATTCCAGTAACTTGGGAAGCAGAGGCAGGAAGATCTCAAGTTCAAGGCCAAAGGCAGCCTGCATAACTTTGCAAGGTCCTGTGTCAAAATAAAAGAATAGGGGTGCAACATAGTGGTACAGCACTTGCAAAAGCATGGTTGATGCCCTGGTTTCAACTCCCCAGTATTGAAAGGATAAAAAGAAAGAAAAATGCACTGTACCAAAGTCATTGTATATGATTATTTGTCTAGATGATGTCATTTTTGTGCATTTTTATATTTATTCATTACATTGATCAAATATACATTGTTTTCAATATTGGAGAGGTTGGGTTGAATCCTGAACCTGGTCTATGCTAGACAAGTCCTCTACCACTGAGCTGCACCCCTTTTTTACTTTTTATTTTAAAACAGAGTCTCACTAAGTTGCACAGGCTGCCTCTGACCTCAATCTTGCAATTCTCCTGCATCAGCCTCCTGAGTCACAGAGGTTGCAGGCATGTGCCACTGGCACACAGCCATATATTCCTTTTTAAATAATATTTTATCTTAATATAAGGAAATTCAAGATGATACTAGGTAATATCATGGGAAGTTTGTAAGATTTTTAAAAAATGTATTATCCCTTAAAACCAGAGATATGAGAATTATATGATTAAAAATTTGTTATTGTTAGGTGCCATCAAGTCAGATCTTACTTATAGAGACCTTCGTAGGGTTTTCTATGGCTAATTGTTTGGAGGATTGTTTCCAGAGTGGGTTGCCACATCCTCCTCCCATTTTGTCAGTGTTGGGGATCAGACCCATGGCCTCAGAGAACACAGAACAGCACTCTACTACCTGAACTAAAACTCAGCCCACATGATAAAAATAGCCAGGCAAAATTTGGTTCCATAGAAGGAAAAAAAGCCATTGTATTTCAAAATCACTACATTTGGTATATCTAGTTGAAATTTTAGAAACTTACCTCTTTTTCTCTACTTGAAGCCATAGACTTGTAGAAAGTAACCTAATGGGTTTAAAATATGAACACATTTTTCAACACATCTTCTAACATAAAGGTTACATCAGGTGATTCTTCAGTACTAGACAGACGTGGTGCCTGTGTGATGGCTGGACTAGAGGATCTGGAGTTTAGCTTTCTGGTCCCAGCTAGGTAGTGGCAATCTTTGTCAGCTGGCAAAGCTTCAGAAGACTTGTGATCAGGAAGTATGAGGGTGATAGAAATAACATATTCTGATGGGGTGGTTTTAAGAGGCAAACTTCACCTAGCCCTTCTTGAGTCTGTCCTTTTTCCTGCTGAGATGCTCCTCTTTACTGATCACCAATGGATGACAGCTGCTTTGATGTGCTTATCAGGAGCTGAGGCCCTGAAGTGTAGCAGAGGGGTGAGTGGTTGATTGCCTGCAGGGGTCTCTCTGTAGGGTGTCTTCACAACTCATTGAAAATCAAGGCAGGTACCCCAGTTGAGCAAACCAAAGTAAGGGGGTAAGGCGGAAGGCATCCTATCACTTTAGTCTGTTTTAAATCTACAATGGTAGGAAATAAAAGCAAAAGTAAAATTTCCCTTTTTGTTTTATGGAGAAGGGATAAGTGAACAAATCTGTGTTTCTGCAAGATACTGGAGAGGTTTTCAGAAATGATGGGCTGGATGTTACCTCTTGTAGAAACTACATAATCCTGAGGTAATTACATAAGTAGTGTGGGTCTAATTTTTTAAAAATAAATAATGGATTAAATATTCTCTAATGCCTCCTCTATTTTATGAGTCTGACAACATTTGATTTAATTTTTAGAGATGTTTACTTATCCACCTTTAATATAAAGTATTCATGGATAGATTCTCTCTCAATGGCTCCTATCTTACAGGAAATATTCCATCCTAAAGGAAATTAGGAAATTATCAAATTACTCTCAGCATAATTTTACTGGCAATTACTTTACAGAAAGAGCACAATTTGTTCATTTTTTAAATATTTATTCTTATGGGATTAGTCAACATTGATCATCAAATTCTTAACTCTATTAAGAAAAACGTAGAATTTCTGATAATGCTAGAAGTTGAACATGTGTAATTGGATGTCCAAAATCTGAAGACACATTTTAGTTTCAGGTATATGATGCCATCAGCTTCAGGTAAAATATGACTCTGAAATAATTGAAGTAAAATCAATTACTCCTTGTATCTATGGTACTATTATTTAGAAGGAGTAAATAATAGTATGATACAACCTGTCTGCTATGCTGTATGATCATGAAAACAAGATGGCTCACAAACAAAGGGAAAAACATGAGTACTAATAAGGGTTGGTTGCATTCATGCATGCCGACAATAGTTTCTTTGTCTTATTCTGTTCCAAATCTTTTTCCTCCAAAATTTGACAGTGGAATGGTGAGTCTGATAGCTTCTTCCTGGAGGGACTTTCAAGCGAAAAGTAAATATTTCCTGACCTAAGTCCAGATTTCCATCAAATTCCTCACCCTGAGGCCAAATAATATGGAGAAAAGGACACAAACATTTGATTCAAGAAGTCCTAAGTCCAGCCATGGCACTGTGGCACAGATCTTGGAAGCTAAGCAGGGTGGGAACTGGATAGAAACTTGGACAGGAGACCACCTGGGAACACCAGATACTGTACACTTGGGAAAAGATCTGACAATTCACTTCCAAAAATCAATCCACCATTGAAAACTCTCTGAATAGCAGAGAAGCACTGACAATAGTGTTTTGCTTATTGTATGTAGGGTTGCTGTGAGAAGGATACCAACTCGACAGCACCTAACAACAACAAAGTCCAAGTGATAGATGTGATATTTCAGGTAACTAATTTTGGACAATTTCCTGCAATAAACTTCTATGAAATTGTGCAATTCCACTACACAGGAAATATATTATTATAGGCAAAATACTTGCCATTTAGCATTAGTATTTTTAGTTTTTTTCCTTTCTTCATCAATCTCATACTAAGAAATATAGATGAAGGATGGGTATGTGACAGAAATTAGAAAGAGACGTGATAGATAGATAGATAGATAGATAGAGGATAATCTTGTTCTGAAGGCCCACCAAATGTCAAAGAAAGAAGTATCTCTTTATTGTGTCCATTTCTCTCTTTAAAAATGTCATTTATTTTAAACTATACACCTATACATGTAATAAAATGGAAAGCATACAGATCATAATTATTTTTCTTCCTCCATGGATCCTTCAAGTAGCTTCCAGTGAAACAGAAGTTGAGCTACAAGTGTTATTGATGGAGTAGATTAAAAATGCAGGCATTGGGAATAATTAAGGTCATTAAATTGTTATTTAGATTTAACCTGACATGTATAAAGCAATCACAGAGTAATATTAGAGGTCTCAGGGGCTGGTAACCACATGACTCCCTGACACAGGGTGATTTTTGTAGGCCTGGGAGCTGAAGAGCCAGCTAATCCGTTGCTGTTCAGCAGTGCTTGGTACTGACAGTTCTTACTTCCTTTTACATTTGGTGGAGATAAACTGTTTGTAGGCCAGGCAGACATCCATCTGTCGTGAGGACCTAAGAGCCTTTATACCAGATCACGTTAAGAATAGCTATCACAATGCATTGCTAAAGAGGGCAGAGGCTGTGTACTTTACCTGAACAATGTGAAAAACCAAGATTTGCCAGCTACTATATGCTCAGTTTCAAGTTTGTTTGGAGGTTCCCAACCCTTGAGGCTATTTTATATGCTTGATATATGTCCAGAGCTACGAAGCAGAGACTTCTACCTTGTGCAGGAAGCTAGTATTCTCAAGGGTGAGTGCTCTATTTAGATACGAGGAGGACCTGAACTGCCTCCTTTGTGACACCAAGTCAGCCATCCTGCCACTTCTGCTTAGCATCTCAGTAGGCCTGACTGCCTTAAAGCTAAACTCCTAGGAAAAAGCCAGGCCTTGTTTACAGTGTGAGAGTGTGGATGCATATGGGCCATGCAATTTTGGACACTTGAGATAACTTAAATTTCCCTCTTGACAAAGGATTTATGTTTCAATTAATCAGTGCCTCTCTGCCTTACATTCTGCCTAACAAAATGGTTGTTGGTTTAGATCCTGCGAACCTAGAAAGAGTTCTGAGAAGTAGAATGGTAAATCATTAAAATTTTCTTTATATAGCTTCAAAAAATCTGGAGGGCAGACTTGGAAAGATTTGGGTTCATGATCTACTGCAGTGGAAAATATCTCTCTCTTAAATTGTCCATGAGTTCTGGTGTGAATTAATGGTTGGATTGGTATAACAGATTTTTATTTCCATGTATA
>VMDO01013526.1:0-12531 GCA_007922755.1 Pedetes capensis
TGATTTCCATAGTGGTTGCACCAATTTACAGCTGCACCAACAATGTAAAAGTGTTCCCTTTTCCCCGCAACCTCGCCAGCATTTGTTGTTGTTTGTTTTATTGATCTTGGCCATTCTTACTGGTGTAAGGTGAAATCTCAGCATTGTTTTGATTTGCATTTCCCTAATGGCTAGGGATATTGAGCACTTTTTCATGTGTTTCATAGCTTTATGGACCTCTTCATTTGAGAACTGTTGTCCAGGATTTTCTAGCCTTCAATGTTGATGTTGAGAAGTTTGCAGTTATTTTAATGGGTTTGCATTTGTAAGTCAGTTGGTGCTTTTCCCTCACTGCTTTCAAAACTACCTCTCTGTTGACTAAGGTAAATATTTGTATAATAATATGTCATGGAGAGGATATGGTTTGGTCTACTCTGGGTAGGCTTCTGAATGATTCAGTTGGATAGGTATCCATCTCTTGCATTAGGCTTGGGAAGTTTTCATTCAATATTTCTTGGAATAAATTTCCTAATCCTCTTTTATTGCTTTCTGCTCCTTGATGAACACCCTGAATTCTTAGGTTTCATTTTCTCATTTGTATGAAATGAGATCCTGTTTTTGGAGATCCTGTTCATACTGTTTCATCATTTTCTCCATCTTAGCTTGTATGTAACTAATATCATGTACTCTTTCTTCTACATATGAGATCCTCTGTTCAGCCTCATTGAGTCTAGATACTAAGGATTCTATTGAAGTGTTTATTTCATTCAGCTTGCCTTGCATCTCAAGGATTGCTGCTTGATTTGTTCTAATATTTTCTAGCTCCATAGAGAATACAGACTCCAAATGAGATACCTTTTTCTCCAAGATTTCAAGAGTGCAGACATTGTTAGCTTTGATATGTCTTAGCATATATATAATTAAAATTCTGAATTCTGAATCTGACATTGCTAGAAATCAAGATTGCTTGAAACTGTCTGTTGAGAGGTTTTGACCTATAAGGATCTTTGGATCCAGCATGTCCTTGCATGTTTCATGTATTTTATTTTTCTGAGGCTTGCCCATTGCTTGGTATGGGAGTTAGGTTCTGCTTCCTTCAAGTGTGAAGAGATTCTCCCTCTAGGGTTACTTTGAGGTTGGGCGATCATGAGTCACTGTCACTTTTCTCACTCCTCTGCCACATAATATGCAGCCCCAGTGCCCAATTTCTAGGTTCTGCTCAAGACTCCATATTCAGCACTGTCCCCTTCAGTTTCTCTCTCTCCCATGGATTCCCAGCCCCTCATTGGTCTATAGCCTACACTGTTACTTAGGTTGTTGGATCTGTCGGACTATTACTCTGAATCACCAGTCCTAAACAACCTCAGATGAGCCTTGTTCTGGACTGGTTCTCCTAGTTTCAGGGAACCATCAGCTTCTGTTGTTGTTCTCCATACCGTAGACTCTCCACTCCTTAGTTTCCCACTCTATATTTCACTATTCCAATGGGACTGGGGACCAGGGTGGCAACAGTCTCTATTTCTCTATTGGGGGAGGAGTGGGGAGAAAAGATGGAGCAAGAAGAAAGAAAAAGAAAAAAAGCAGAACAAAAAAGGAAGAATAAACAAATCATAACAGAAAACAACAACAACAACAAACAGACACCCAATAACAAACAGAGCCTACTAACAACAAAAAAAGGAAAAAAAAGGTAGAAAAACCAAAAGAGTTCAGAAAAGAATATCAAGATGCACAGGCACAAAAACAATGAAACAAAAGTAAGAAGCAACAAGGGAAAAAAAGAAGGAAAAGAACATCAACAACAAAAACACTTGTATACACACAAACACACACACACACACACACACACACACACACAAAGGAACACTGAAAAAGAAAGTAAAATGAGGAAGTAGGGAATACTAGAGATCTCAGGTTTGATACCTTTCCTAACAAGACCTACTACCAGCAGTAGTCATCAACCCTCTGAGAGGGCTCTGCATCACCTCCTTTAGGTGAGAATCCTTGTCCAGTGTTCCACAGTCCCTCCTTTCTACCTGCTGCTGCCAGGGGAAGGCATAGAGGGTCGTTGTTCAACTTTGTGCCTACTGATGCCTCCATCTATAGATCCATTTTCATTCTTCTCTTGTGTAAATTTTCCTAAGCAGTGAAGATAGCTTTATTTTGAGATTTCTCAGTACCACTGCAGGGAAAGGGATTTTCCCTATCTGCTCTCTCACTGAAATCAGGAAGGTCTGGGGGGAGGGCTTTCTGCACAGTGTCCCACTGGAGGGGGATGATGGCAGAAAGTCTGTGCTGGTCTCTCAGGCTGGACTGGGCTTTGGGGTGCTCTTAGCGATATGCCCTGTGGGTTGTTCTGCCTGTGCTGCATTAGCAGAGAGGCAATTTGACCCCTGCTGTCCTCCTAAGAGTTCTGCTTCTTCCTCAGAGCTCATACACACAGACCTCAGTTCAGAGAGTGCAGCCCAAAGAGCAGGAGCAGATGGCTATGTGAACCAGATCCCAATGCCAGGCCCTCTGCCCTCTTGCTTATCCTGAGCCCCACTGTACTCACTCCCCAATCCCATGCTGCAGTGGGTGGGATGATATCATGCCATCCCTGGTGGATCTGAGGCCTGCGCTTCCGTGTGCCACAACACTCTCCTACTGCAAACTGTGCCGCTAGTACCTCTGCTGTGGAGGAGTGGCACTGCCAGCTGCACCTGGTGTCTGAGCGTGGTCTGCCCTCTCATGTGTCCTGAGCTCGGCCATCTTAGCTCTCTGATCCCAAGCTGCAGCGGGTGAGATGATATTGTGCCACCACCAGTGAATTCGAGACCTATACTCCCATGTGGGATTCATGCCCCACAGCTCTCCTATCATAAACTGTGCAGCCAGGACATCCATGGGGTGGTGGTGAGGGGAGTGCTGGGTGGGGGGAGGGCCAGCTGTGCTGCTGATGCCTTCTGCACTTGGTGTCCAAGACTCACTCACTAGTTGCTCTCTGTGGGAAATGCTGCCAGTATCTTATTGGCAGGATGCTCATAGGTTTTCAGGGTTGCACCCTGCCATGAGCCTGAGCCCTAGATGCCCACGTGAACTATTCCCTGGCCTCTATGCTATTTGTGCTCTGATCTGGGCAATGGGGGATCATCCACTGCAGTTTCTCTAATTCCTCTCCACTTTGGATTCCACTCCTGTTGACCCCCAGACTCTCTCCACTGTTGGTGCAGTCCATGTGTGGGAGGAATTGCTGGTGAGTTTCCTGGTGGCACAGCACTGTGTAGCTGATAATTTTCTCTTCCTGCTGGAACAAACCATGTTTCTGCTAGTGCATTATCACTCTAGTAATAGGATTTTCAGTGGTCAATTGTTTCAAGATTGTTTCAGGGGTGGGCTGCCAAGTCCTTCTCCCACTTTTGCAGTGCTGGGAATCAAACCCAGTGCCTCAGAGCATGTAGTACAAGCACTCTACCAACTGAGCTAAAACCCAGCCCTCTACCCCCTTACTCCGCACAAATACAAGAGATAACAAGACCTAGAAATAAAACTGGAGTTTAGCTCAGGTGGTAGAGTGCTGGGCTGCACTCTCTGAGGACCCAGTTTCAAGCCCTAGCACTGCAAAAACAGGGGAAGGATGTGGCAGTCCATTCTCATAACAATCCTGAAACAATCAGCCATTGAAAATCCTATGAGGGTTGCTATAAGTTGGACCCAACTTGATGGCACCAAACAACAACAAATAAAGAAACAAAACTGAAAATGGAATGCCAACAATGTTGTGGTACTTATTTTCAGGTCCCTCAGGTCTGGGGGAGGGACCCTCTTTGTCCTAATTTCAAATCTCGCATTCTTTGTTTCTAGATACACATGTCAGTCCCTCCTTTTGACATCAAAACATCCTAATTCTTCAGTCAAATTGGATAACCACTTGAATCAGAAGCAAATCCTTATGTACATGAATAAGTCAAGATATACTCACACCTTTTAAATCTCCCTGCCAAGTTCTTGTGGTACAAGACTCTAATTATCAGTGAACTTCTGATGGTATTGTATACAAATTTTAAATGTTATTCTATGGATAGGTTCAAATTTATCATAGTAACTTTGAACCAAGAAACATGCCAAAGAGTTATTCATAGAATAATACATCAGAGCTAGAAAGAAAATTAAAGAAAATATATACTAATTACCTCCTTCCACAAATGAGAAAATAAAAGTTCAAAAATATTATTGCTAACTGTAGATCATACAATTCATTGTTTAGAGATCCAAAATCAAATATATGGCTTCTAAAACTGATCACTCCTATCACATCTGTTAGCTTTTTGAGCTGTGGGGGCTTGTGTGCTTCTATGAGACTGTAAGTTATGCCACCAGTATCCCAGATACCAGCAGGGCCACCATGGTGGACAGGATTCAGATGAGCTTCCAGACTAAGCCAGACTAGGGAGAAGGATCATGAAGCCCACTCCCCAAACAATTAGTCACTGAAAACTCTATGAATATCAGAGAAACACTGTCAAATATCATGCTGGAAAATGAGACCCCCCCACCCAGGCTGGAAGGCATTCAAAAAATGACTGGGGAAGAATTGCCTCCTCAAAGTAGAGTAGACCCTTATTACAGTGAAGTAAAGCCCTGGGAGCTCCTTTTGGTGATGTGGCACAACTCAAAATGAGAAGAAACACAGTGGCTGCAGCAACGGGCCCAAACATAAAAAGACTGTGTGCATGGCACAGTGTTGGGTAGTGTTTTACTCTGTCCTATACAAGGTTGCTATGAGGTAGATCCAACTTGATGGCACCTATCAACAATAACATTAAGCTTGCTACTGATAGTGCTGCCTCCAAAAAGCAAAATGTGCACTTTCATCTCCCTAGGAAATGTTCAAATCCTAGAACATTAAAGTAAAACTATATGAAAAAAGTCTAAACAACAAAGAACAAAAAATCATAAAACAGAGTATATACTTAAGAAGCTACATTTTTAACACTTCTTCAAAAAAATCAACTTTTAGATAATTTATTAGAGAGGTAGAAGTCAATTGAAACTATTTTTAAATAAAAGTAAATATTCATGAGAGCACTGGAAACACTTTGAAGAGTTTCTTTAAAATAAATACAGAGCCAAAATTAATTCCTCAAAAAGAAATATTAGAGAAATAAAATGATTAGGATCATTCTTTTCCCAAGTTAATACAACTTCTGGCAATGATTTTATGTTTAAAAAATTTAAAACTTTTGAAGTTTAAATTATTATTTCACCTAAAATTTAATACATAGCTTGAACTACCTAAAAATACCATGAAATATTTTTTTCTAAAATTCTCAAGAAGTGTATACAATCACCTCATTTATTCTCACAATGAAAGTTTGGGTAATTTTATAATTGAAGGATAAAATATTTCAAGGGTTTGTTGAAGGTTATATGGGAATCTTGGAATAAATATAGAAATAGAAAGAAGCTGGTGATTCAGTGGATATATTGTGGGAGGCCTTTCTAGCCAACACCTTTCTCAGAAGCATCCCTGAAACTCAGCCTGATGAAGGTGTAGGCAGTCTCTGTGTAACTTGTGACTTTCCTTGGAGGACAGTTGATGTGAACAGAAGTGAGTATATATTTTAAGACAAGATAATCTTAGCATATGTCTTAGAAATTTATATTTTGAGACTCATGGACTAAGCCCAATGTTGGCATTAGTTCTTGGATTGATAAAGCATTGTTCACTTATGTTAGAACCAGCACCATAAAAAGCTAGAGTCACTATGAGTGATTGAGGGGCTCAAAGGCTTATCTGAAGAAAAGGGGAGTGATGCTGAACATGCAGTATATACCCTCTGAGAATGAGCTACAGTAAGAGGAAACAAGAGTATAAGAGTACAAGAGAACAGGTAACAACTGCTTGTTAACTTTGAATATATGTAAAGCCATCTGTATTTCCAGTAAGTGGGTTCCTTATGAGTTCTCTCATTCTTAAGTGCTTTCCAGAACAAAATATCTTTTAAATATTATACTGGGCTAATACATTAGGTTCTTATTTTGGAACAAATTGACAGACATATTTTGAAGCATGACAGAGATCAAGTTGTCATGTTTAATTAGTGATGAAAGCTAAGTTGTAGAAGTATAAGCTTATAATAACTCACTCTAAATTTGTCAGATTTACCTATACAGTCATAAACTGAGAAGGAATACTTCAGATTTCACCCATGAGGGCCTATCCTAGCAAAAATCACAGCGTCGAGTCAAAGACAATGCATCTCTCTGCTGTCAGGCAAATTTCAAAATGAAAGCAGAAAAGAATGAGTGTTCAACACACAATGTGTTTCTGCAAATCACCAAGTAAGCTACAATTTGTTCTCTGAGGTGCTAGGTCTCATCTCAGATATTCTTAGTTATTATGTATGTCAACTGGGAATGTGGGTTTTCAAACATTTCCTTGGTTGATTTTAATGTGCACCCTACCATGAGATTCTCCAGTGTAGGGAAGATGTGCTAGAGAAAGAAGTTGTCATGTTCAGCCTCCAAAGGCATTTACATTCTTCCCTACTGGACTTAATCACCTGACTTATGATCATTCTATGTTGTGATTATCTTTGTCAGGTAAGTGTATTTATATTTTTTCAGGACTATCTCGGTTTTATAGTTAAGAGGCCTCAACAAATACCAATAACTTCCTTCTGAGCTATCCTTGATCCTCTAATTGGTAAGGTATGTCACATAGAAAATTCCACAATCCATAAAAAAGCAAATTAATTTCATTTTCATGCAATCTAAACTATATCCTTTACTGTATCCTGTAAACTATGTCCATCCATGTTCATTATAGCTAATTAAAATTCCTGCAATAATATTAAGCAACATTAAGTAGCATTTTCAGATTGGCTTTCTTTCATTTGGTCTTGATGTTAGGTACCATGGAGTTGGATTCAGCTTCTAGTGACCCTACACACAACAGTATGAAATATTCCCCAACATTGTGCCATGCACATGATGGTTTTATGTTTAAGCTCATTGTTGCAGATACTATGTCAACCCATCTTTTTGAGAGTCTTCCAATTTTTGGTTGAACTGCCACTCTTTCAAACCTGATGTCCTTTTCCAGGGAGTGGTCCTCCCTGACAATATGTCCAAAATATTTAAGATGCAGTCTATCTATCCTTGCTTTCAAGGAACACTCTGGTTGCTCTTCTTCTAGGACAGATCTATTAGTTTTTGGGGAAGCTCCTGGTATATGCAATATTCATCTCCAACACCATAATTCAAAATAATAAATTCTTCTCCTGTCTCCCTTATTCAACATCTATGTTTCATAGCCATATGATGTGACTGAAAATAGCATGGCATGAGTCAGATGCACCTTCATCTTCAGTATGACATCTTTACCTTTCAGTACTTTAAAGAGGTCTTTTGCAACCTTCCCCAATGCAATTTGTCTTTTGATTTCTTGACAGCTGCTTTAGTGGGTATTGATTTTAGAACCAAGTAAAGCAAAATCTTGGACAACTTCAATTTTTTCTCTATTTATCATGAAGTTGTTTACCAACCCAGTTGTAAGGATTTTTGTTTTCTTGATGTTGAGGCACAATCCATACTGAAGGTTGAGTTCTTTGATCATCATCACTAACTGCTTCAAATCCTCTTCACTTTCAGCAAGCAGGGTTGTATCATCAGCATAACATAGGTTGTTAATGAGTCTTCCTCCAATCATGATCCACATTCTTCTTCATAAAGTCTAGCTTTTCAGATTATTTGTTCAGCATAGAGATTGAAGAGGTATTATGAAAGGATACAGCCCTGACGCACACCTTTCTTGATTTTAAACCTAACAATGTTTCCTTGTTCTGTTCAAATGACTGCCTCCAGGTCCATGTGCCGATTCCTCATGAGCACAGTTAAGTGCTCTGGTATTCTTTTTCTTTGCAGTGTTATCCACAAATTGATATGATCCACACAAATACATTTGCATTTTCAATAAAACTTAGATAGACATCTTTCTTATATTCTCTGCTTGCAGCCAATATCCATGTGACATCACCAATGACATCCCTAGTTCCACACCCTCTTTTGAATCTTGCTTGACTTTCTGGTAGTTCCTTCTCAATACCACTGCAGTACTTTTGAAGGATCCTTAGCAAGATTTTACACATGTATAATATTAATAATTTCATAATTTCCACATGTGCTTGGATCCCCTTTTGGGGGGAATAGGCAAATATATGGATCTCCCCCAGTCAGTTCACCAGGTAGCTGTTTTCGAAATCTTTTGACATAAACAAGTTAGCACTCCAGTACTGTACCTGTTTGTTGAAATATCTCAGTTGGTATTCCATCAATTCCTGGAGACTGTTATTATTCCAATACCTTAAAGGCACCTTCCATTTCTTTCCTCAGTACCCTCATTTCCTGATCATTTGCAACATCTTGAGTTTGTTGATCATCCACCAACTTTTTGGTATAATTACTCTGTATGTTCCTTCCATCGTCTTTTAATGTTTCCTGCATCATGTTATATTTTCCCTGTAGAATCCTTCACTATTGCCAATTGAGGCTTGATTTTTTTCTTTAATTCTTTAAACTTGAGGAAAAACAGAAATGTTCTTCCCATTTGGTTTTCTATCTCCAGCTCTTTGTACCTGTCATTACAATATTCGATTTTGTCTTCTCAAGCTGCCCTTTGAAATCTTCTGTTTAGTCCTTTACCTTCATGTCTTCCTTTTACTTTAGCTCTTTGACATTCAAGGGCAATTTTCAGTCTGTTTTGACAGGTAATTTAGTCTTTTCTTTTTTCTGTCTTTTAAATAACCTTTTGCTTTCCTCATGAATGATGTCTGATGTCATGCCACAACATATCTGGTCTTCAATTATTAATGTCTAATGCATCAAATCTATTCTTGAGATAGTCTCTGAACTCAGGTGGGATATATTCCAGGTCATACCTTGGCTCTCATATACTTGTTCTAATTTTCTTCAGTGTCAGTTTGAATATGCTTATGAACAGTTGATGGTCTGATCCACAATCAGCACCTAGTCTTGTTTTTACTTCTGATATAGAGTTTTTCCATCATCACTCTCCACAATTGTGGAGTCAATTTGATTTCTGTATGTTCCATTGGGTGGATTCCATATGTATAGTCACCATTTATGTTGGTAAAAAACTATATTTGCAATGAAAAAGTCATTGCTCTGACAAAATTCTATCATGCTATTTCCACCATCATTTCTATCAACAATGGAATATTTTCCAACTACTCAGCCTTCTTCTTTATTTCCAACTTTTGTATTCCAGTCACCAGTAATTATCAGTGCATCCTGATTGCATGTTTGATCTATGTCACTTTGAAAAAGCTGGTAAATCTTACCTTTCTTCATTTCTGGCCTTAGTGATGGCTATATAAACTTGAATAATAGTTATATTAACTGGTCTTCCTTGTAGGCATATGGATATTATTCTATCACTAACAGCACTGTACTTCAGAAAAGATCTTGAAATGCCCTTTTTGATGATGAATTCAACCCCATTTCTCTTTAGATTGTCATTCCTGACATAGTAGACTATATGATTATTTGATTCAAAGTGGCCAACACCAGTCCATTTTAGCCCACTGATGTCTAGAATATCAATGTTTATGTGCTTCATGTCCCTTTTGATGATTTCTAATTTTCCTAGATTCAAACTCTGTACATTCCACTTTCAAATTATTAGTGGATCTTTTCAGTTGTTCCTTCTGATTTTGAATCATGCCACATGAGCACAAATGGGGCTTTACTCCATTCCCATCACTAAGGTCTACCCTCTTTGAGGAGGCAATTCTTCCCTAGTCATTGTCTGAGTGTCTTCCAACCTGGAGAGCTCATTCTCTGGCACTATATCTGAGAGTATTTCTCTGCTATTCTTAGTGTTTTCAATAGCTAATTGTTTCAGGAGTGGGCTGCCAAACCTTTTTCCTGGTCTATCTTAATCTGGAAGCTCCCGCAAAACCTGTTCACTATGTGGGATGCTGCTGGTGTCTGAAATACCAGTAGCATAGCTTTCAGCATCACAGCAACACCCAAGCCCCCATAGTACAGCAAACTGTTAGACTACTCATTTAAGATTCTTCTATACCTTTTGGGGCCTACAGCTCTAGCCCTATGACATCCAATCTTGGAAGCTAAGCAGGGTTAGGCCTGGTTAGTACTTGGATGGGAAACCACCTGGGAACAACAGGTGCTATAGGCTTAGGAGACAGACTCAGCAACCTACTCCCAAAAATCAGTCTGCCATTGAAAACCCTATGAACAGCAGAGAATCACTAATAATAGTGTTTCACCTGTTGTATGTAGGGTTGCTATGAGTCAGATACCGACTTGACGGCACCTAACAACAACAACATATGTTTTGGGGTTTGAGAGCTCATTTCTCTCTATTGCTGAATAGCATTACATCTATAGATTAACCAGATTGTTTATCCTTTCATATGTTAAAGGACACAAGATATCTGTTGGCACAAGATATTTTCATGCCTACCAAGGTGAAAAATATCTGCCACAGGCAATAGCAGAAACCTGTGTTATTTGAAAGGAGGAGACAAAATGAGGAAAACCCACATAGGAGTCATAGCAACAGTGTATATTTAAATACACATGTGTAAAGATACATTTTGGAAAAAGTTCTCACTGAAGAATTAATATTTTCCAATAAGCATCTTTATTCTGGAAGGAAAAACACCTACTCATGTGAGGTATTGCTGCCTTATTTCAAAGTCTAGAAATTTAAACTGCTAAAGCACCCGTCACCATATGCTCTCTCACTCCCTATCTAAACTCTAAATTTGATTTAATCCATACTAATTCCATTTATCTTTTGAGCTCTATGTTTTTACACTTTCTTGTGAGCAAGCATTCTAGTCCTTTGCTCTAGTTCAGTCATTTAATCAGGGAAAGCTTTGAAATTTCTGAAATATGTGACATTGTAAAGGTTTCCTCTAGTTTTTTCATTTATTTCAATTGGAGCATCATCCTTGGCACATTTCTAAGGTGAAACGCCTCTGCTGATTCTGTAATTTTTGATCCCTCAAGCCTATCATAGGTTCATTAATACATTGTCTTGCTCAGTTTTTAAAAGTCCCAGTTCATGTGTATCATTTCTCTTTCTGTTGTTTTTGTTTCTAAACAACTTTATTAAAGTAGAATTTAATTGCCATTCAATTCATCCATTTAAAGTGCACAATTCAAAATTTTTTCAAGATATTCACTGGTTTATGTAACCATCACCCACACCCAATTTTATAACATTTTTCACAAACTAAAAAAACTTTGCTCGCACTAACAGTTAGTTCTCATTAACCCCCATTCTACTCTAGCTCTAGGCAGCTGCTACTATACTTTCTGCCTTTACATAATTTTTTAAATTTTGGCCTCTTAATATAAATGGATTTATCTATTATGTATGTGTTCCTTTGTGATGTACTTCACTAATTTAGCATAATGTTTTCAAGAGTCATATCTGTCCAAGTATGAATTAGTACTTCATATCATTTTGTTGTCAAATCATGTATAATTGTGGATATACTAAATTGTGTTTGTTACATTTGTAAGTTGATATTTGGTTTTCTATTTGTTGGCTATTATAAATATTCATAAACAAGTTTTCATGTGGGCCTATATTTACATTTCATTTGGAGTAGAATTGTGGGTGACACAATATTTAAATTTTGGGGAAATGTCAGACTGTTTGTCAAAGGGACTTCCCATTTTATGTTCCAATGAGCAAGGTGTATGTTCCAAGTTTTCCACATTTTTGCCAAATTTATTTTTAACCTATCCCTTTATGATAGCCATCAGAGTAAGTGTAAAGTGATACCTCATGGTTTTGAATTGATTTTTGCCAGTGATATTGAATCTCTTTTCATGTGTTTACTGGTCACATGTTTTTCCTGTAACAGGAAATGTCTCTTCAAATCATTTGCTCATTTTTAACTGAGTTATTTTCATATTATTACCAAATAACAAGACTTCTTTAAATATCTAGGCAGTACCTTAAGCAGATAAATGTCTTGCAAATGTATTCTCCCATTTAGGTGATTCTGTTTTGTTTTGACTGTTTTTTTATTTTCATTTTTGTACTTATTCTTCCTTGATAGTATTATCTGTATCAAAAAGTTATTAAATGATACAGTCCAATTTACTTTTTTTCATTTGTTACTTTGGTTTGAGGCAGGATCAGGATTGGAGGAAGACTCATTAACAACCTGAGTTATGCAGATGACACAACTCTGCTTGCTGAAAATGAAGAGGATTTAAAACACTGATGAAGAGCAAAGATTGTAGCCTTCAGTATGGATTGCAACTAAACATCAACAAAACAAAAATCGTTATGACTGGATCAGTATACAACTTCACAGTGAATGGAGAAAAGATTTAGGTTGTCCAAGATTTTGTTTTTCTAGGCCCTATAATCAATACCCATTGAATCAGCAGTCAATAAATCAAAAGACACATTGCTCTAGGAAAAGCTGTGGCAAAAGATCTCTTTAGAGTATTGAAAAGCAAAGATGTCACATTGAAGATGAAGGTGCACCTGACTCG
>VMDO01013526.1:12631-57962 GCA_007922755.1 Pedetes capensis
ATATACCATGGACTGCCAAAAGAACCAACAGATCTGTCCTAGAAGAGGTACAACCAGAGTGCTCCTTGGAAGCAAAAATGGCCAAACTGCGTCTTACATATTTCGGACATGTAGTCAGGAGAGAACAATCCCTGGAGAAGGACATCATGTTTGGAAGAGTGGCAGGTCAACGCAAAAGAGGAAAACCCTCCACCAGATGTATTAACACAGTGTCTGCAACAATGGGCTTAAACATAAATAAGATCATGTGCCAGGAAGAGAATAGGAAGTGTTTTAATCTGCTGTACATGGGGTCACTATGAGTCAGACTCGACTTGATGGCACCTAACAACAACAACAACATCTAAATTTAATTTCATGTTATGAAAGCAGTTGGGTATGATGCCATTAATTTAAGTTGCTTTCATTTCTAATAATAAATAAGATTGTGTGCCTGGCACAGAATCGGGAAGTGTTTTGATCTGCTGTATATAGGGTTGCTATGAATTGGACTCTACTTGATGGCACCTAACAACAAGTAAGAATCTATTTCTAACTCATAATCATTAATATTTTACTCTTACATTTTCCTCCAAGAGTTTTATAAGTTTAAGTCCTGACATTTAGTTCCATGATTCATTTTGAGTTTTCTGGGTTTGCTTAGCTGTTTTGTTTGTTTTGTTTTGTTTTTGCATCTGATATGAGGTAAGGTTCCAACTTCATTCATTTTCATATAGTCATTCATCTAGCCCCAGCAGTGTTTGTTGAAATAACTATTTTTCACCATTTAATTTTCTTGGTACACTTTTTAAAAATAAATCAACCACATGCTTGTAATTATGCCACTATCACACTGTCTTGATTACTGTAGTTTTGCAGTGAGGATTGAAATCAGGAAATATGAGCCAGGATTGATTGTCTATTCTGGGTTCCTTTCAGTTCCCTGTGAATTTTAACTTCAACTTGTCAATATCTTCCAAAAAGCCAGGAGAGATTTTGATAGGCATTGCATTGACTCTTTAGACAATTAGGAAGTATTTTCATCTCAATAATGTTAAATCTTCCAATCCATGAACATTAGGTACCTTTCTTTTTACGTAAATCATTTTAGATATCTTTAATGAATGATTTTGTATTTTTCAGGCTACAAGTCTGGCATTCATTTTGTTAAATTTATGCTTAAATATTTTATTTTTTAACACGTTTATAAATGGAAATATTTTAGTTATTGTTGTTGTTGTTGTTGTTGTTGTTGTTTTGAGACAAGGTCTACTTATATAACCTTGCCTCAGTCTCCCATGTACTGGGATTCTAGGCATGCACCACTATGCCTGGCCTTAGTAATTTAGTTTTATAATTTTTACTGCTAATCCATTGTTGTCTGTGTTGTTAGGTGCTGTCGAGTCAGGCTCAACTCATAGGGACCCTTGTAGGGTTTACTATCGACTAATCCATAGAGATAATTTATTTTGTAATTGATCTTATATATTGGAGATTTACTAAACTTATTTATTAGTTCTAATAGATTTTTAACTTATTGTTCCGCATTTTTGGTACACAGATCTACCTATATATTCCAAAATCTAACCCATACTCTTTCAAAAATTGTTGTATAGTCCTATATAATGAAAGTCTCATGTAATCCTTTTTATTTCTGTAATGTCAGCAGTGATATCCTCTTTTCCATTCCTTATTTCAATAAATTAAATTTTATCTTTTTTCTTGGTTATTCTAACTAAAAGTTTGAAAATGTTGATATTTTCAATTACTGTTTGCATGCTATACCTTCTTCTATCCTGCTTCTTGTGAACTATTTGTGTTTTTGAATCCAAAGTGTGTCTCTTGTAGACAAAATGTAGTTGGATCATGTATTTTAAATCCAATCAGAAAATCTTCATCTTTTGGTTGGAGTATATGAACTATTTATATTTAATATTATTATTGATGTGGTTAGAATTACATGTCATTTTGCCTTTTCTTTCCTATGTGTCTCATATCTTTGTTCCTTTATTCTTCCTTTATTGTCTTATTTTATATTGTGAAGATTATATTTAATGTAATATTTTAATATTTTAGTATTAAAATCAACTTATCAGAGTATATTTTGGACTTAATTATCATACTGTCTAATTATTCTATTATACCATAGGCAAATGGAGAAAAGATTGAGGTTGTCCAAGATTTTACTTCACTTGGTTCTACAATCAATACCTACAGAAGCAGCGGTCAAGAAATCAAAAGATGCATTGTATTTGGAAAAGCTGTTGCAAAAGTCCTCTTTAATGTATTGAAAAGTAAAGATGTCACATTGAACACAAATGTGCACCTGGCTCATGCCATGGTATTTTCAGTCACATCATATGATTGTGAAATCGGGACACTGAATAAGGGAGACAAGAGAAAATTGAAGATTCTGAATTATGGTGATGGAGGCAAATATTGAATATGCCAATGACTGACAAAAGAACCAACAGATCTGTCCTAGAAGAAGTGAAACCAGAGTGCTCCTTGGAAACAAGGAGCACTAGACCCTGTCTTACATATTTTGGACATGTTGTCACGAGGGACCAATCCCTGGAGAAGGACATCATGTTTGGGAGAGTGGCAGGTCAATGAAAACAAAAGGTGACCCCCAACTACATGGATTGACACAATATCTGAAACAATGGGCTTAACCATAAAAATGATTAGATCGTGTGCCTGGCACAGAATCAAGGAGTGTTTCATTCTTTTGTACATAGCGTTGTTATGAGTTGGACTTGACTCAGTGGTACCTATCAACAATATACCATAGTTAGTTACATTTCCTTCCTATATTTTGTGCTATTTTCCATTACACATATTAAATCTATTTAAATTACAAACTGAAGTACATAATTATAAATATTATTTTCTACAGTCTTACATTTTTTAAAGACTGGACAAATAAAAGCAAATATATGCATAAAATTTTTATATGGACAGTCTTAATTATTCTATCCAGTTTGATTTATTTTTTCCACTGAATTTGAAATATCATCTGGTATCATTTTCATACTTCATCATAGCTATATTCCACCTACTTCCTTTTTTCTCTTATTGTAAAATATATTTCTGTGTGTTATATGCCCAAATGTTGCATTATGCAATTACTTTTTAAATCAATCAAGTAATGACAGAAGAACTATACAATTATGGGCCATTTTGTAAGTAACTACATAACTACTTTAGGTACTCTTTTTTCCTTGTACTTTGAAATTATTGTCTAGTATCACTTGCTTTCAATCTGAAGAACTTTTAATAATTATTTTGAGGATAGTGTTTTAGCTCATAAATTTTCTCAGATGTTATTTGGGAATGCCTTAATCCATCCTCATTTTTGAAACAGTTTTTCAAGATATAACTTTTTTTGACAATATTTGTTTTTAGCTCTTTGAATATGCCATCCCTCTGCCTTTTTATTATTTCTGAGCAGTCAGCTTGATGTAATGATTTCTATATCTCTTGCTCCCTTCAAGATTTTCTCTTTATCTTTAAGCCTTTTTTTTCTTTCAGTACTGAGGGGTTGAACCCAATGTCTTATGCATTTTGAACAGGGTCTCCCTAAGCTGCACAGAGCCTCTGAGTTCCAAATTGAGATTCTCCTGATTCAGCCTCCCTGGTAGATGAGATTACAGACATGCAGTAAGATGCCGAATTTATCTTTTAGCATTTTAATATGATGCGTCTAGGTGTTTTGCTCTTTGTACATATTCCACTTGCAGATTGTTGGCTGTATGCATATAGGTTTTTTGTTTTGTTTTCTTTTCTTTTTGCAATACAGGGGGTTGAACCTAGGGCCTCATGCTTGCATGTTTTGCAAGTGTTGTACCACTGAGCTGCGCTCCCAGTCCTTTTTTTTTTTTTTAACTTTTTGAGACAGGATCTCATTAAATTATGTAGACTGCCTCTGGTCTCAAATTTACAATTCTCCTGCCTCTGCCTCCTGAGCTGCTGGGATTACAGACGTGTGTCACTGCGCCCACCTCACATGTAGGTCATTATGGTTTGGATCTTAAATGTCCTTGAAAGGTCCTTATTCTAAAGGTCTAGTCATCAGCCTGTGGCACTATTGGAAGATGGTGAAACTCTATGCGGTAAAGCCTAATGGAAAGAAGGTAGGTCACCCTGGGTGTGCACTTGAAGGGGATATTAGGATCCCTGCCCTCCCCCAGTCCTCTGCTTTCCAGCTATCGTGAGATGTGCACCTTTCCCTAACATACCATTCTTTGTATGATATTCTTCCTCACCATTGGACCAAAAGCAACCAAGCCAACTGACCATAGACTGAAACCTCTGAAATAGAGAGCTGAAACAATCCTTTCCCCCCTTATGTTGATTGCTCAGGTATTTTGTAAGGGGAATATCATTTACAGAATTTTCAGCTATTATTTTCTCAATTATTGTGCTGTGTGCTTAAAGATATTCCACATTTCTCTGAGGCTTTGTTAATTTTTATTTATTCTTTTTCCTCTTTCAGATCTCAGTTCTTCTTCCTTCACATTCACTAATTTTTTATTCCTTCTGTGAATTCAAATCTGTTGAGTCATTCTAACAAACTGTTTTAGCCACTTTACTTTTCAACTGCAAATTTTTAATTTTGTTCTTTTTAATAATTCATATTTCTTTATTGGTATTCTATATTTGATCATATGTTACCATCATTATATCCTTTTGGTTATTGAGTCATAATTTCCTTTAGTTCTTTGAAGAAATTTATAAGAGCTGCTTTAAAGTCTTTGCTAAGTTGAACATCTCGGACACTTCAAAGATAGATTCTATTGCCATTTTTCTTTCCTTGTGCATGAATCATATATTCCTGTTTCTTGCTATGGCACATTATTTTGGGGAAGAAATATTTTGTATAAGATAATGCATCACTTTCTGGTATTGATTATTCATGGGAGTTGTACTTATTTGTGATTTATTATTTTTAATGACTTGGCTGCAATAACTATATGAAGTATATTTTCTCTTCAGTGAGAAGCCTCTGATGTCATTGTTTAATTTTTCCCCCCTTTTTATTTCTTTAAGCTTGACTGCCTCTGGTCACCCTAAGCTACTTATTTATCAAAGATTATATATAATTCTCCTTAGCCAGTCAGATTTTTACCCTTTACCCTTGGATATGTTTGTATGTATCTGGTTTGGAGACTGCTATCACCATTTAGAGATTTTACATTTTTCTCCCATGGTCTAACAGGTATGGTATATTAAAGGTTCTCTTACTGAACACTTCTGAGAGTACAAGCTCAAGCAGTCACTTAGTCTTTTAGACCCCAGGGATGACTATGATATTGTTTAAAGTTTTATTTCTCAGGAGTCACAACATTCTGCCAGCATTCAGTCAGTGGCTGGGTTTGAGCTCATTTGCTAGTGAAGTTTCAGATATGTGCTGATCTGTGTGAGGCTAGGGAGGTGCTTTCAAACCAATCCCACCTCTTGTTCTGATTGCTCCTTCAAGAGATCAGTCTACTATTTGGTCACAGGCTTCCTAGCCACCAGAGCTATCTATGATTCTAAGTAGGTCTTTCTGACTGCTTCTGTATTTATATTAAGCTTCTAACTACTGACATTTTGTTTGTATTAGAGCTAGCAGTGTCTATTCCTTAGGGCTTCGGATAACACTGTTGCATCTTTTCTGCTATGAAAGCCATAGAAAGATGAATCATTCACTGTGTTTTGTTTTGTTTTGCTTTTTGTGGTAGTTGGGGGTTGAACCCAAGGCATTTGGCATGTTTGCAATCATGTTACCACTGAGCTGTAGCTCTAGCCCATTTTTTTAAAAAAATTTTATCTTGAGAGAGGGTCTCACTAAGTTATGTAGGCTGCCTCTGGCCTCAAAGTTGTGACCCTCTTGCCTCTACCTCCCAAATTCCTGGGTTTATAGGCATGAGCCACCACATTCAATACTGAATTATGCTTTTTATAATATGAGAATTCTTTCCTTTTATTTCTTTCTGATAACATGTACCCCTCCTCTGTGAATGAAACAGTATACTGAAGTAGAGATATTTAAACTGTATTCAGAATTTGATGATGAGAAATTCCAGAAATAATTTGAGAGGGTTGGCTGGCGGTGACTATTGACTTAGAAGCAGCCGATACATCTAGTACTCTATACCTGGCATGAACGATTTTATTCACTTGGGTTCTTTGGCACCATCTGGACTTCAGATGCCTGTTGACAAAAGCCTAAGCCTCAGCCTGTAGATTCAGCTGAAAAAAATAATTTATGCAGGTGAAAAATAATTTCTTGCCTTAATGTCTAAAAGCCTACTTCAGAAAAATCCTCTGAGGCAGGCAGAATACTCAGCTGTCTCCTTCCCCCAAATTCTCAGCCCCTGCTGCTGTACACACTTCCTTCATTATCAAACACTAATAGCCATGCTGCTGTGAAGAGACTTTGCAGACAAAATTAAAATCTTTAATCAATCGGTCTAAATCAGGGAAGTTATCCTAGAGGAGTTTGACCTACTCGGGTGAGTCCTTAGAAATAAAAACAACGTGGAAGATTTTCATTTCTCTTTAAAGATGTATAACATTCCATTTTATGTATACATTTTTATCAATTCATCCATCAGTGGGCTTTGAGGTTATTTCCATATTTTGGTTATTATGAATAATGCTACACTGAATAAGAGTGTGCAATTATCTGTTGACATGTTGACTTCAATACTTTTGGATACAGTCCCAGAAGTGGGATTGCTGGACCATATAGTAATTCTAAATTCAAATTTTTAAGAAATCTCCATATTGTTTTCCATAGTGGTTGCATCATTTTTCATTTCCACCAACAGTGCACAAGAGTTCCAATTTCTCTGCATACTCATCAACCCTTGTTGTTATTTTATTTTTTCTTAACAACCATTGTAACAGATGTGAATGACATCTTTATTATGGTTTTGGTTTGCATTTCCCTGATAATTGGTGGTGTTGAACATCGTTTCATACACCTTTTGGCTATTTGTATTTCTTGTTGGCTAGGATGTCTGTTCAAGTCATTTGTCTATCTTTAAATTTAGTTATTTGTTTTTATTTGTTTTGCTTTTGATGCTAAATTATAGGATTTCTTATTTTATATATTAACTCCTTATCAGACAACATGTTTTGCAAGTATTTCCCCCATTACATAGATTTCCTTTTCACTCTATTGTTTCATTTGTTGTGTAGTAGCTATTTAGTTTGATGTATTTCCACTTGATTATTTTTACTTTCATTGTTTGTGCTTTTTCTTATCATAGCCAAGAAATCATTGCCAAGACTAGTGTCATGAAGCTTTCTCCTACATTTTCTTCCAGGAGTTTCATAGTTTTAAATCTTATATTTAATCTGCTTTGGGTTGATTTTTGAGTATCATGTATGATAAGGGTCTGATTTTATTATTTTTCAGGTGGACTTATAGTTTTCCCAACACTACAAGACAACCTGGACAAAGGTGATGAAGGTAATATTAGGTAAAATAAGCCAATCACAGAAGGACAAATATTGCATAGTTCCACTTATACAAGGTATCTAAGATGATCAATATCAGAAATAGATAGTAGATTCATATTTCCCATGGCTGGAGAGAGGGTAAATGGGGAGTTGCTGTTCATTGGGGATATATCTATATCTATATCTATATATCTATACCTATATCTATATCTACATATAGATATAAAAATTTAAGATATGCAAGATGAAAAGGTTCTAGAGATCTAGTTCTAGAGATCTACTATTCAACATTGCACCCATAATTATCAATACTGTATTGCACACTTAAAAACTCACATGTGGGTAGATCACATATTAAATGTTCATAATTAAATTCAGAGGGGCTGGGATTTAGCTCAGCTGGTACTGTGCTGGGGCTGGGATTTGTCTCAGTTGGTAGAGCACCACTGTGGTACAGTGCTGCTCTGCAGTCTCTCAGGTCCCAAGTTCAATTCCCAGCACCACAAAAATGGGAGAAGTGTGTGGCAATCCACTCCCAAAGCAATCCCCAAATAATAAGCCATTGAAAACCCTATGAGGGTCACTATGAGTCGGACATGATTCGACAGCACCTAACAACAACAACAACAATTAAATTCAGAGGTTAATAAGTATATAAATAAATAGGTAATCAAGTAAAAGAATATAAAGGATAAGAAAGATGCTTTTTAATGGCCTGGAAAACATAGAAGCTTCTATGTGTTTCACAACTCAAGATCTATGACTTTTTCCAACTAACTGAATGAGTTTGAAAGAGGTCTTGAGGCCTAAAACAAGAATGCAGCTCCTGGTAACACATTGGTTACAGTCACTTGAGACCTAAGTAGAAAATCTAGCCAATCAGTGCCCAGCCCACTCACCCATGGAAACTGTGACATATTATATTTGCATTGTTTTAAGCTACTAAGGTTGTGGAAGGGGCTGGGGTTTAACTCAGTTGGAAGAGTGCTGCTCTGCATTCTCTGAGGCCCTGGCTTTGATTCTCAGCACTGCTAAAATGGGAGAAGGATGTAGCAGCCCACTCTTGAAAGAATCCCCAAACAATTAGCCATTGAAAACCCTATAAGGGTCGCTATAAGTTAGACTAACCTGACAGCACCTAACAAGAAACCGAAGGTTGTGGAAATGTGTTACAACAGAGTGGAAAACTAATACACTTCCTCTTCCAATAAAATTGAATACTCCTTCTACTATGCCAGATTGCTAAAAGTAGTACTATCCATGTGCATTTTCTATGGCTGCTGCTATAGTCCTGTTGTTATTGCTGTTAGGTGTCATTGAGCCAATGTCCCACTCATAGTGACTCCATGTACAACAGATGAAACACTATTGTCAGTGCTTCTCTGCTATTCACATGGTTTTCAATGGATGATTGATTTGGGGAGTGGGTTGCTGGGTACTTCTCCCAAGCCTACAGCATCTAGTGTTCCCAGTTTGTCTCCTACCTAAGTGCTAACCAAGTCCAACCCTGCTTAGTACCACTATCTGACAGGATCAGATGCCACAGTGGTATGGCTGCAGGCAACTGCTATAGTCCTACCCATATAAAAATAGCCATTTTCTTGCACAAAAGTCATTTACTTAAATAAAAATTATCACGAGCCTGTAAATAAAGTCTTCAGAAAGTGTGGCAATATATATAGTTCATAAACCCATGTGGTCAGCCCTTTTAAAAGAGCAAGTTCAAATTACCACCCTAGGCTGCAGAAAATTGGTGAATGAGGTTGTATCATACTGAAAGGATTCTGTACAGCAAAGAAAATAATAAACAGAGTGAAGAGACAGCCTATGGAATAAGAGAAAATGTTTTCAAGTCACACATCTGATAAAGAGTTGATATCCAATATATGTAAGGAATTTAAACAACTCAACATCAAAAAATAAATAAAATCTAATTTTAAAAATAAATAAGTAAAATCTAATTTTCAAAAGACCTGAGAAGATATTTCTCAAAAGAAGACATACAAATGGCAAACAGTATATGAAAGGCTATTCAACATCACTAATCAGTAGTGAAATGCAAATTAAAACACATTTATTAGAATGGATCTTATCAAAAGGACAAAAATAACAAGGGCTGACATGTACATCTACAAAAGAGAATTCTTGCACATTATGGAGAACAGTATTGAAAATTCCTCAATAAGTTAAAAAGGGACCTCCCATATGATCCAGCAATCCCCTTTGGGTAAATATCCCCCAAAAAGTGAAATCAGTATATCAAAAAGATATCTGCCTCTCCATGTTCATTGTAGCATTTTCACAATAGAGAAGATAAGGAATCAACATAAATGTTTACCAGTGGAAAAAGGGATAAAGAAAATATGGCATATAGGTAAGAATGAAGTTACCATAATGCTAAGTGAAATGAACCAGACACAGATGAAGCCTGCATGATTCACTTATTTGTGGAATCTAAAACACTTTCACTCATCGGAGCAAATACTAGAATGGTGGTTGTCAGAGGCTGGAAGCTGAAAGGGAGCAGGGAGATTTTATCAACGTCTACAAAGTTTCAATTGGATAGAATGAATAAATGCTGAAGATCTATCATAAATTATGGTGATTACTGTCAATAATGTATACATGAAAATTGCTTAGATAGTAAATCTTAAATATGCTTAATGCAAAAATGATAAATATGTAAGATGATAGATATGTTAGCTTGAGTTAATAACTTCACAATGTAAACATACATATATCAAAACATCACATTATATAACATAAATATATATAATTTTATTTGTCAAAAATGTTGTTGCTTGTTTTTCCAACAGCATAGGTCCACTTTAAGGATAGAATCTTAACACATCAGCACCAAAAAGACAGCAATAAATCTACAGCATTAAAAAGGTAGAAAAATTTATCTAAATAATCATTCCATTGGCTCATATGGAAATGAGGTTTATCCAATCTGTAGTTTCCATCTATCCTGAATAGGGTACCTAAGCTCTTTGTAATTTACCTATAAATAAGGTGAAAGAGTAGCAACAATTATTGTACATTAAGGAAGAATTTTAATGCTGTAAAAGACTGACTAAATGTGATTTCACCACGAATGATAACTCCTCAACCTCACAATTTCTTTCCACAGTATGGACATGTGCATCCTAATCTGTCATGAGCTATGTAACAAATTATTTACCAATGTTAACAAAAATCCAGAATTGGCAAGGCATTAATTATTTTAATAATGAATTAGAATACAAAGTTTAAAACTTTTGCTCTGAAAAGAAACTATAAAATAAAAATATAAGCTATAAAGTAAACTTACAAACTTATAAATCACATCTATATAATGAAACATCTATGTTATATGATATGAGATATGATATATAATAAAAAACTTTAAACTATGTTATATGATATATGATAAAGAACTTTAAAATATGTATAGAATGCTCAAGATTCAATAATAAGTAAACAAAAAACACATTTCAAAATATGGGCAAATATTTGAACAGACACATGGAACTCCATAGATACCTAGTACATAGGCACATAGAATGTACTACATTATTAGTCATTAAGAAAATGCAAGTTAAGCACATTTGATATACCAACATATCTATTGGAATACCTAAAATTAAATGACTGACCATAATACTGATGAAGATATGGAGGACCTGGAAATCTGCTAGTAGAAATATAACATGATACAACTACTTTGGGAAAGTTTAGGGATTTTTTTAGTAATTTTTAATGTTCAACTTAATGGGTCTAATTATGGCATTTCCATACATACATTTCATTGTACATTGTTCATGGTCATTTCTCCCTTACCCTCTCTTGACCCATTCTCCATCATCTCTGTCCCACCAATAGTCTCCCTTCTACTTGCATGTCTTTACATCTACCTATATATTTACCTCCTGATTTTGCTATATAGGTATCATATGTTATATTTTCTTTCTTTTCTCCCATCACCCTTTCTTCTCACCCATCCTCCTATTCTTTAGTCCATTATCTTTCCCTATTTCAGTCTTGTCTCCTTTCATGATCTACATGTTTTAATAATGAGTATATTTTGAAGTCTACCATCCACATGTAAGAGAAAACATGCAATGTTTATCTTTCTGGGTCTGGCTTAATTTGCTTAAAATTATATCTAGTTCCATCCATTTTCCAGAAAATGCTACAACTTTGTCTTTCTTTATGGATGAACAAAACTCTATGGTGTATATGTACATAATGTCCTTATCCATTCATCTGTTGATAGACACTTAAGTTGACTCCCTATCTTGACTATTGTAAATAACACTGTAATAAATATGGGTGACCAGGTATCTCTACAGTATACTGATATATTCCTTCAGATATCTGTTCAGAAGTAGGATAGCCAGATCATATGGCAGTTCTGTTTTGAGTTTTTGGAAGAACCTCCATACTGATATCCATAGTGGCTGCATCAACCTACATTTCCACCAGCAATGTATAAGGGTTCATTTCTCCCTGCCTCCTCGGCAGCATTTGTTGTTTGTTTTGTTGATGGTAGCCACTCTGACTGGAGTAACATGGTATTTCAGCATAGTTTTGATTTGCATTTCCCTGATGGCTAAGGATGTTGAACTTTTTTTTTATGTGATTGTTGGCCATTTGTATTTCTTCTTTTGAGAATTCTATGTTCAGTTCTTTTGCCCATTGTTTGACTCGATACTTTGCTTTTTTAGTGTTTAATATTTTGAGCTCTTTGTATATTCTAGATATTAATCCCCTGTCTGATATATAGCTAGCAAAGATTTTCTCCCTTTCTGTAGGCTGTCTCTTCATTCTGATAATTGTGTCCTTTGCTGTGTAAAAACTTTCTAATTTAAGGCAATCCCATTTGTCAATTCTCCCTATTGTTTCCTGTGCTTTGGGGGTCTGCCTATGTTTTGAAGAGTTTTACCTACATTTTTCTCTAGCAGTTTCAAAGTTTCAGATTTTACATTAAGGTCTTTGATCCATTTTGAATTGATTTTTGTACATAGTGAGAGTAAGAGATTTAGTTTCAGTCTTCTACATGAGGCCTGTTCTTCCAGCATCATTTGTTGAAGAGTGTGTCTTTTCTCCAATTTGTTTTTGACATCTTCGTCAAATATCAGGTAGCTGTAGCTGCATAGGATTAATTATGGATCCACTATTCTATTCCATTGGTCTACATGTCTGTTTTTGTGCCAGTACCATGCAGTATTTGCTACTATAGCTTTGTAGTATAATTTGAAATCAAGAATTGTGGTGCCCCCTGCAGTGCTCCTTCTGTTCAGGATTGCTTTATCACTTTATGGCCTTTTGTGCTTCCATATGAATTTTAGAATTATTTTCTCCATTTCTGTTAAGAATGTTATTGAGATGTTGATGGGGATTACATTAAGTCTGCAGGTTGCTTTTGGTAATATAGACATTTTCACAATGTTGATTCTTCCAATCCATGAGCATAAGAAACCGTTCCACCTATTGGTGTCTTCATCAATCTCTTTCTTTAGTGTTTTAAAGTTTTATTGTAGAGATCTTTCACCTCCTTGGTTAGGTATTTATTCCCAGGTATTTCATTTGTTTTGAAGCTATTGTGAATGGGATTGTTTTCCTGGTTTCTTTCTCTGCCTGGTCCCTACAGGTATAAATAAAAACTAATGATTTTTGTATGCTAATTTTGTACCCTGCTACTTTGCTGAAAGTGCTTATTAGCCCTAAGTGTTTTCTGGTGGGGTCTTTGAGGTCTTTTAAGAATAGTATCATATCATCTGCAAATAGTCATAATTTGACTTCTTCCTTTCCTACTTGGATCCCTTTTATTTCTTTCTGTTGTCATCTGCAAATAGTGATAATTTGACTTCTTCTTTTCCTATTTGGATCAATTACTATATTGAATAGCAGTGAAGATAGTAGATACCTTTGTCTTGTTCTTGATTTTAGGGTAAATGTTTTCAATTTTTCCCCATTTAGTAGACGTTGGCTGTAGGTTTTTCGTATATTGCCTTTATTATTGAAGTATGTTGCTTCAATTCCTAGTTTCTTCAATGGTTTTGTAAGAAAAGGATGTTGAACTTTATTGAAGGCCTTTTCTGTGTTTATTGATAGGATCATGTGGTTTCTACTTGTATGCTGTATTACATTTATTGTCTTGCATGTGTTGAACCAGCCTTGCATCCCTGGGATGAAATCCACTTCATCATAATGCATGATCTTTTAAATATGTTATTGAAATCAATTTTCAAGTACTTTATTAAGGATTTTTGCATCTAAACTCATCTTGTTTTGCTATCAGGTTAATACTGGCTTCATTGAGTGTAGTAATGCTCCTTCCATTGTATTTTGTGACATAATTTGAGGAGCACTGATGTAAATTCTTTAAGGGTTTTGTAGAATTTAGCAGTGAATCCACTTGGGCTTTTATTTGTTGGGAAATGCTTTATTATTTCTTCCATCTCACTATTTGTTGTAGGTATATTTAAATTGTTTATATCCTCTTGACTTAATTTGGGGAGATAATACATGTCTAGTAATTTACTCATCTCATCTAAGTTTTCCAGACTTTTGCAATATTATCCAAAGTATTTCCTAATGGGTCTCTGGACTTGGTTGGTCTCTATAGTAATGTTTCTTTTTACATCTCCAATACTCTCAATTTGAATCTTCACTCTCTTTCCTTTGGTTAGTTCGGCTAATGGGTTGTCAGTCTTTTTTACCTTTCCAAAAACCAGTTGTTTGTTTCATTAATTCTTTTTATTGTTCTTTTATCCTCCATTTCATTAATTTCTGCTTTTATTATTTCTTTCCATCTACTAGCTTGGGGTTTTGTTTGTTCTATTTTCTAAGATCTTGAGGTCTATCAATAAGTTATTTGTATGATCCTGCTCTAATTTTTTAATGTAAGCACTCATTGGTATAAATTTAGCAATTTCTTCAGAAAAACATATACTTAGCAAATGATTCAATCTATGTCTATACAAAGACTTATACACACATTTTTATAGGAACTTCATTTTGTAGCAGTCAAATACCTAAAACACTGAAATGTCTACAAGTAGGGGAATGGATTAACAAATTGTGATACAGTCATACAGTGAAATTCTAGTCAGCAATAAAAAATAGTGAATTTATTAAAATGTACAAAAATAATTATATATCATGACCAACTTGTATTTTTCCTATGTATGCAAAGATGATTCAATATCCAAAAATCAATTAATATAATTCATCACATCAATAGGCTAAAGAAGAGAAATCACACAATCATATCAGTAGTTGCAGGGAAAACATTTGACAAAATCTAACACTCATTTATAATAAAAACTCTATATAAACTAGGAATAGAGAGAGACTTCCTCAACTCAATAAAAATATCTGCAGAACATCTACACTTAACACCATATTTAGTGGTGGGAAACTCAAAAGTTTTCCAATTAAAGTCAGGGTTAAGCAGGTGCTTCCTCTCCCTTGTGTTTCTCAACATGGAAATATAAATTCTAGCTAATAAAGTAAGACAAGAAAAATAAAGAATAGCTAAACAGATAGAAATAAAAAATAAAATGCTCTCTGTTCACAGATGACCATGGCTTGAGAGCATCCCCACAAAGTTCATGTTTTATGTCCTTAATTCCTCTATGCAGCAGTGTTGGGAGGTAGGACCTAGTGGAAAATATTTGGGTCATGGGACAGAGCCCTGATGAATAGATTAATGCTGCCATACAGGATTTAGTGAGTGCTCATTCTTGTAAGAATGGATTAGTTATCATGAAATTAGGTTGATTTTAAGCAAAGTTGTGCTCCATGTTCTACTTCACACATTTGCTTATACTTCAACTTCCCACCATGAATTAGAACAACATAAGGCCCTCATCAGATGTAACAGGCTGATCTTGGACTTCCCAGCCTCTGGAACCCTGGGCCAAAATAAATCTCTTTCTTTTACAAATTACCCAGTATCAGGTATTTTGTTATAATAGCAGAGAACAGACTAAGACAATCATTTGTGTAGAAAATAAAAGAGAATCAACAACAACAACAACAACAAAAAAATATCTCTTATAGTTAATAGTTGATTATAGCAAAATTGCAGAATACAAGGTTACTATACAAAAGTCAATTGCTTCTTATATACCAGCAATGAACTACTGGAATTTGAAATTAAAAACACAACATTGTTTGCATTAGCACCTCTCAAAATAAAATACTTTTGTATGAATCTGATGAAATACATGTAAAATCTACATGAGGAAAACAACAAAACTATGATTAATTAAATCAAAGAACTGAGTAATTGAAGAGATATCCCACATTTACAAGTAAGAAGACTCAATATTGTCAACATGTTTATTCTTACCAAATTAAGCTATTGGTTTAATACAGTCCTGAAATCCCAAGAAGCTATTTTGTGAATATCAACAAACTTATTTTAAAATTTATGTCAAGAAACAAAAGATTCAGAATAACCCACATAATATTGAAGTGGAAGATTGCCGCTACCTGACTTCAAGATCTATTATAAACCTATAGTGATCAAGACAGTGTGCTATTAATGAAAAGACAAACAAGTCAATGGAACAGAATTGAGGACCCTGAAATATACCAACATTAAGATAGTCAACTAATCTTTGACTAAAGCACAAATGCACTATGGTGGAGAAAAATGTCACTTAAAAAGAATGGTACTAGAGCAACAAGATACCCACATGCAAAAGGTTAACCTATACGCTGAACTTAAACCTGTCACAAAATTGACTCAAATAGATCATAGGGCTATATGTTGTTGTCAGGTGCTGTGGAGTTGTGTTTGACTTATTGCAAATCTCATAGGGTTTTCAATGGCTGACTGTTTCAGCACTGCCTTGGGAGTGGATTGCCACATCCTTCTCCCATTTTTACAGTGCTGGGAATTAAATGCAGGACCTCAGAAACTGCAGAACAGTGCTCTACCAACTGAGTTAAATCCCAGCCCATAGACCTATATACAAAATATAATACTAAAAAACTCCTAGAAGGTAATACAGAGAGAATCTAGATGACATTGGGTTTGACAATTACTTCTTTGATAAAATACAAAAGACCAGTCCATGACAGAAAACATTAGTACACTGGACATTTTTCAAATTAAAAATTCTGCTCAGCAAAAGACCTTGTCAAAAGAATGAAAAGACAAAGCCACAGAATGGGAAAAATATTTTCACAAGACATATCTGATAAAAGACTATTACTCTGCAGCCATTACACCCTAGCATCTGATTCTGCCTGATCTTGGAAGCTAAGCAGGTCCACCTGGTTAGTTCTTGGATGGGAGACCACCTGGGAATACCAGGTGCTGCAGGCTAAGAAGAAAGTCTTGGAAAACCACTCCTGAAACAATCTGCTATGGGAAACCCTATGAATAGTGCAAAAGCACTGACATTAGTGCTGGGCATGGAAAATTGTTGCAGAGTGTTTCACTCCATTTGTACATGGGGTTGCTATGAGTTAGACCCAACTCAACAGCACCTAACAACAACAACAATATCCAAAGTATATGAAGAACTCTTAAAAATGAACAATTTAAAAACTATAATTAAAACTTGGACCAGAACAGGAGGATTGAAAGTTCAAGACCAGAAGCAGTCTGCATAAATTAGTGAGACCCCATCTCTAAATAAATAAATAAATAAATAGCAAAAAAAAAAATGGTCTAGGGGTACAGCTCAGTGGTCCAGCGCTTGCAAAGCATGCAAGTGCAAGGCCCTGGGTTCAACCCCCAGTACCAAAATTGGGCCAGAAAACCTAAAATACACCTCAATAATGATGTAACAAATAAGTATATTAAAAATACTCTACATCATCAATATGAGAGAAATGCAAATTCAAATAATAATGAAATAGCACAACATAACTATGCCAATGGTCAAAATCCAGAATACTGACACTACCAAAGACTGGTGAGAAGGTGCAGCAACAGGAACTCTCATTCATTACTAGTGAAAATGCAAAACAGTATAGCTACATTGGAAGACAGTTTAATGGTTTCTCTCTAAAACTAAATATACTTTTAACATTTGGTCTAGCAATTATACTCCTTGGTATTTACTCAAATGATTTGAAAATTTATATTCACACACATCTCTACACAAAAACCCAAACCCCACAGAGGATTATTTATAACAGCTTTATCCATACTTGCAGAAATTGGAAGAAATCAAATCAATCAGATAAATGGAAAAACAAACTCTATGTTGCCTAACGTGGTAGTGCATGCCTATAATCCCAGCACTTGAGAGGTTACATAGTGAGAACTTATTTCAAAAAAAAAAAAAAGAAAAGAAAAAAAAGGGGGAGAAGGAAGGAAGAAAGGAAGGAAGGAAGAAAACTACTAGTACATTGAGGCAATGTACTATTATTCAGCGGTGAAAATAAATGAATTACCAAGCCATGAAAAGGCATGGTATAAACTTAAATGCACATTACTAAGTAAAAGAAGCTAATTTTTATAAAGATACATATTTTACAGGAGAAGGACCCTGCAGCCTACTCCCTAAAAACTCAGCCATTGAAAACTATAAATAGCAGAGAAGTACTGTCAAATATAGACAGTGATTCATTCTACTATACTTAGAGTCACTATGAGTTGGATCCGACTACATGGCACCTAACAGAAACAAAACATTTTATAATTCAAACTAGATGACATTCTGAAAAGGCAATACCTTGAGGACAGAAAAAATTTTGTTGGTTGCTGTGAGTTAATGGGGGAAGGAAGGCTAAGTAAAGCACAGAAGATTTTTAAAGAAGTGAAACTTCTTTGTGTGGTACTATAATGTAGTTACATGCCATCATTGGTTTTTCACAATTCATACAATGTACAGTGCCTACAGCCGTAGCACTGTGGTGTCCAATTCCGTCAGATCTTGGAAGCTAAGGGTCAGGCCTGGTTAGTACTTGGATGGGAGACTGCCTGGGAAGACCAGTTACTGTAGGCTTAGTCTGGGAGACAAAAGACTGTAGGCTTGGGAGAAGGGTTCACTCCCAATAATCAATCTGCCATTGAAAACTCTATGAATAGCAAAGAAGCATTGACTAGTGTTTCCCCTGCTGTACACAGGGTCACTATGTGTCACACACCAACTCGATGGCACCTAACAACATAAAATGTACAACATCAAGGGTGAACCATCTAGTAATCTATGGACTCTGGGTGGTAATGATGCATTAGTGTAGCTTCATTGAGTGTAATGAATGTACCATTCTGGTGGCAAGTGTTAATAATGGGTGTAACTATGTGTACATAAGGACAGATAGGATACAGAAAATCTTTGTACCTTCTGCTCAATATTGCTGTGTACCTAAAAGTGCTCTAAAAGTTCTATTTGATATAGTAATTCACTACTTATATCCACAAGAAGACACATGAATATCAAAATAATTATGCAGTGGAAAAAGCCAGACACCCTCATAATATCTTTTTTCCCTGATTCAATTTATTTTTCTAGAAAGTTAAAAAAATCCCTAGAAATAAAATCATTAGTTGTCTACAGATCGAGAAAGATTATGAAGGAATAGGAGAGATTACAAAGTACCACAAGGAGGGAATTAATTACTAGAGTTGATTGATACATTTGTTATCTTGATTATATTAATAATTTTACATATATATGCCAACACACTAAATTGAACACTTTCAGTATATATAGTTTATTGTGCATCCATTATATATTTTAAAAGATGTTTAAATAAATAAACAAAAGCAAATTGGTAGGACTATTGGATTTTAATGGCAAACAAGAGGTGATAGGTACCATTTGGTCACGGAATAGCTCATAATACCATGAAAGCTTGTGAGTGTATGTTGTGAATGTGAACGTCTTCTGTCACAGTATTCTAGACTCATGAAATATTAGAAATGAAAGCAACTTAAATTAATGTTATCATACCCAACTGCTTTCAGAACATGAAGTTAAACTTAGACTTAAGTGCACAGAAATACATCAGCATAGCTGAGACTAAGACTTACCTCTTCTGGCTCCACACCTAGAGTTTTCTCCATTACATTATTACAACATTTTCCTTTTACTTAACACTGTACTCTGAACACAGTTAGTGATCAACATGTTTGATTACCAACTAGTGATCACACCTGACAAATACACCAGAACACCTCCAAATTATATCCTGCTCAGAAAGCTGACAATTACCTCACAAAATTTAAAAAATTGAAAATCCTGACTCTTCTTAATTCCTCTCCTCTTTTCTCAGAATAGACATATTTATTTATAAATGTGCTAAAAGAAAGAAATGAACAAATAATGAAGAGGCAATGCTCTATATACAATGAAAAAATAAGTATGAGAGTGGGAAAAATCCCCAAAGAATTTCTAAAATGTCAATTTATGAGTTAGGACTATTAGTAGAGATTAAATCAGTCTGGTGAAAAATCAGTTGGAGACCTTTGAGAAACTCCAAGCTATTTATAGCAGTCTCTGAAGCTGTGCTCTTCATTTATATTAGGTAACAAAATTACTACTGCAACAGAAGCACTTTGTAGGATCTGTGGCACTTGGCAGAAAAAGAGAATTGATTACAAGCCAAGGAAATGACAGCACCGTCTAGCTGCTGCTGACTTGAAGGAAGAAGAAAAAAGAATGGATAATAATAGATGCATATGGTCAGTGAAGAAAAGTACAGTCAGCTCAGATTAATTACAAGTCCAATACAAATGCAAGGGACAAATTTTGAAGGAGATCAAGATAAGAGAGAATAGACATTTAAGGTAGCTTCAGGGAATGGATATATTTAAGCAAAATTTTTAACAAAAGTCTGTATAGTCACATCAGCAAGGACAAAAGAACTGTCATGAAAGAGATGCCATTAAAAGTTTTGTAAACAGGAAAAAGTAATTACAGGCACATGGAGAGACATTTAATCTGCCCAAGGGAGTTACCCTCAATTCCTCTTGTCACCATATGATACTCATTTTTCATAGGCCTTTTTGGGAAAGTATCATGGTGAACAGGAATACTGATGACTTATTAAGAAAATTAATGTTGGAAAACTTTAATTAAAATGTAAGCTAGAAAATTCAATTCCTAAGAAAATTACACTATTATTTCCCAAGGGCATACATTCAGTGAATTCACCCTATAGATCAGTTTATACTTATGAGCATGAAGAAACAAAACCAACAAAAATTCCTTGGCCAAGGAATCACAATCATAATATTTCTGAATTTTGATCATGTAAGAGATCATCATTCAAAGTATAACTCCTGTTTTAATATGATTTCAATAAGATTATGTTCTTCAACAGAAAAAATATAGAAGCAAATTCTAGAAGAGAGGAGCTGTTATAAATAGCTTAAGATAAAAACATATGCAAAATCATATAAGTTATGAGAACCAAAACTTATAATAATAAAAAATTTTAGCAGAAGTCAAATAATGTAAAAATATGCAGTTATACACCTCAATCCAGCATAATACCATTACATGGTATTATACAAGATGGTTTATACTCAGAGTGATGACTCAAGTCATTGAAAGAACAAAAAGTCATCTTATATATACTCTATAAAAAAGACAGGAAAATGAAAGTATGCTATAGAAAAAGACACATGCAAAATTTTTAAAATGAACAAAATTATTACCTTGAATATAAAAAGTTATCTGGGAAATTCTCTTATGTGAAACATCTCATTGGTCATCAGGCATTTTCTAGACAGGTCACAGAAAATGTGGTGGAAAAAAAAAGAAATATATATTTACCGTAATTCTTTTGTTTATAAATAAGAGAAATTCAATTAAAATTACTACAGAATTTTTTCATTTATGTACCTCAGAAGCCCAGTGCTATTTTCTTTTATTCAAATAGGGCTGGACAGAGATATACACAATTGATAAGAATCAATCTATCTCTCTTAATCTCTTGACTTTTTTTTAACTTCCTATTTTGAAATTTTTTATTTATATAATAATTTTATTTATTTAATAAATGTTGGGAAAATATTATACCAGGAACATGTATATCTCTTATTCAATTTTCCATAACCTTAACATTTTTAGTCATAATACAATGTCTAAAACCAGAAAATTAACATTTATACAGTACTACTAATTAAACCACAGACTTTATTTGAACTTCTCCCAGCTTTATATTCCCTAAATACTTCTTCTTTTTCAAGATCCGATCAAGGCTGCCGCATTACATTTAATTTTTCTGTCTCTTCAGTCTTATTTGCAACAATTCCACAGTCTTTCCTTGTCACTTTGACCTTGACAATTTTGATAAAAATGGTCAGTAACTTCATAGATGTATCTGAATTTGAGTTTGTCTGATGTTTATTCATGATAAAATTGAACTTATGCACTTTTGGCAAGTATAGTAGAGTTGTGATTTTCCCCCATCAGCACACAATAATGAGGAAATGCAATGCTAATATGTCTTATATCTACTCATCTTAACATTGATCATTGGTTGGTTAGGATTCCTCTACCGAGTTTTCCCATTCTAAAATTAACATTTTTTTCCTTTGTAATTGATAAGTACTTTGGGGGAGACACTCTGAAACTATTCCAATATCGTTTTTCTCCTCACACTTTCACCCAATGATCTTAGCATCTAATGGTGGATAGTGCATGTTGTTGTTGTTAGGTTCCGTCAAGTCAGTATCCGACTCATAGCGACCCTCTGTACAACAGGGGAAACACTATTGTCAGTACTTCTCTGCTGTTCATAGGATTTTCAATGGCAGATTGATTTTTGGGAGGGGGTTGCCAGGTCCTTCTCCCAAGCCCACAGCTTTTGGTGTTCCCAGGCAGTCTCCCATCCAGGTACTAACCAGGCCTGACCCTGCTTAGCTTCCGAGATCTGATGGGATCAGATGCCACAGGGCTACTGCTGCAGGCTGAATAGTGCATACATAACAGTTATTCTATGATATTAGACTTGGCATTGTTTCTTCTGCATTAGCTGCAGTCTCAGAAAGACACTGCTGAAGAAATTTTGACCACAGATAGCTCAAGACTTAAGTCTAACAAGCTCAGCAATCCCAACAAAATCCCACCTTTTTCCCTGGTGGGAACAAAACACTTGGTGCTACCACTTACTGGCTTTGTTTGAATCATGTACTACTGAATTGATTACCACAGGCAAAGGGAAGGCCACAGTCCCAGCCCTGGAGTCAAGGCATAGATTTGTCCCACTGTAAAAACATGAACTGAGAATGGCAGAGAGGAGATTCCCCACAGGAGAAAAAACATATAATTGTTACCAGAAAAGAAAGTAGACATGGCCTAGGCCAAATTAACAAACATGGACTATAGTAAGAAATAACCAATTATTCCTATGTCTTGAGGTTTAAGTTTTTGAAAAACAATTGTTAAACCCATTAAGTTCCTAAAAATATAAGCATTTTACTTATCACAATGTGAAAGAATGTAAATTCATCACCTATTTCAGTGCTTCTCTTTATATTTGCTATAACATAAGATTTTCTTCTGCTCTGTCCTTGACAGAGTAAAAAATTACCATAAATGTTCTTATTTAAAATAGTATATTTGGTAAAATATATTACACATAGATAACTACTAAAATATTGCTGCTATTACTATTGTTAATATATTCAACTTGACACATATTTATGAAGTGTCTCGGTAAAGTGCTGCTCTGAAGTCTCTGAGGTTCCGGGTTCAATTCCCAGCACCAAAAAAATGGGAGAAGGACTTAGCATTCCACTCTAGAGGAGATCCTGAAACAATCAGCCATTGACAACTCTGTGAGGGTCACTATGAGTTGGACATGATTTCATGGCACTACTAGATTATAGGGAACTCAAAGGTGAATAAAAAGGGTGTCTTATTTTAAGGTGCATAGGCAACAATACAGTTGATCAGATATGCACAAAACACTAATATCAAGAAGAAAGTGATTATAATAAATGCAAAAGTACTATGTTTATAGCACATGTTTATGTGCTTTAAATACTAAGTCTCTACTTAATCTTGTCTTCTGCAGGCAATATAAAAACAAAGGACCACATTCTAATCTGGCTTTTCTTAAAAGATTAGCTCCCATGTGCCCTTAACCTTTTGGACATAAATTGGATGTTATTTTAAGTAACAACTAAACAAACACAGCAAAGAACAATTGACTTCATCATAACTAATATCTTAAATAAAAATATTTTTAAATAAATATCACAACAAGTAATTTAGGCTGAATGTGACTACCAAGGATTTAATATTATAGTCCCTTTATGAAAATAGAAGACCTCTGTAGTTTTTCCTATACATGAAAAACAAAAATCAGAGTATTTGATTGCTTTTTCAAAAAAGGCTTTGTAGTTTAGAAATAGCTTTTGAGTTAAGTGACCAGATTGTTGCTAAGCAACAGTGTAAAACAATTTTTAAACATAGAGTCATTCCTAAAGTATAAGCATGCAAACTCTATTGTCATATGTCTGACATTTTCTGAGACTCAGTCTACATTTTTGAAAAATAAATATTTTCTGTATTCTCTTATGAAAATGATCATATATGTGTGTGTGTGTGTGTGTGTGTGTGTGTGTGTGAGTATGTGTGCATTTAGAGAAAGTAGATGAATTGAGTATGAAATAGTAAAAAAAATTTCAGTTAAGATTGGGTTATTAGTAAATATTAGATTTTCAGTTGTGGTTTGTCTGTGTTAGCCTGCCAAGACAGAATTTTTTTAACTACTTTTGGTTTCTTTGTTGTAACTCTCAAAGTCTTCTAAACAGAGAGGCATGGTGGATGTACTAGGTCAATAAACTTGCTCTGGAAATAGGACATATGATAAATAATATTTCTGGAAAAATGTAATAAGAAATTATCTTGACTGACTTGATAGCATATATACCAATTCACAAATTATTATATAATTGGTGTAATTTTATTATGAAGTTCTGGAACTTAAAATACAATAATTTAATGCATAGTAAATGTAGGTTTTTCACTAGTACTGTAAAGTCTAGGAATGTACTTAACACTTCTTAAATCAAAGAAGACCCACTTTTCATGCAGAGTACTGTTAGTTGTCTACAGCCTTACCACTGTTGTCTAAACTCATCAGATCTTGGAAGCTAAGCAGTGTTGGGCCTGGTTAGTTTTTGGATAGGAAACCACTTGGGAGTACCCAGTCCTGTAGGCTTGAGAGAAGCACCTGGCAACCCACTCCCAAAACAATTGCCCATTGAAAACCCTATATGTAGTAGAGGAGCACTGACAATAGTGCCAAGCACAGTACAGTGTTGGGTTGTGTTTTGTGTTGTTGTACATAGGGTCACTATGAGTTCAACCTGACTCAAGGGCACCCAACAAGTGACTAGTAAGACTGGTCCTTTGCAATGAAAGGAACAACCTTTTGAAATACTTGTCTATGAAAATGCTGCTCTATTTCTGCATAGGTAGCTCTATTACAGGTTGAACTTTGCAAATGACGTAGCTATCATTCTGTGAGAAGCTAGGTCTAACACTAACTTCAAAATACCCCATGAACCCTAACCTGGGAATATCAAACTCAGATATTTGAAGGGAACCATTTTTACTTCATGAACATAAGAATATTTCCCACATGAAGTTATACAGACAAGAAAACAGTAGTTTATTTTAGAGAAGAAAATGTTTGGGGGTAATTAATTTGCTAAGCTACTTTCTATAGAGGTTGAGTTTCTGCGGTGGTTAGGATTAGGAAAAAGCAAGGTACAAACAATTGGGCCTAAACTTTAAGAATGAAAGGAATTTGCTCAGCTCTTAAGAGGAAAGACATGGAGGAAATAAAGAATAACCCCAGAGTCAGAAAAGAATCAGAGATAGGGTATGAAAGCAAATACAAGTGAGAAGAATTCAGTCAAAATTTTCTTTCTAGTTATTTCTGTTGCTTCAATGTACAGCCTCACCTCTTCCCACTCCAGCACTTTATCATACTCTCCTTCCCAGTCAGTCTTCCATGGAAAAACCTCAGTTATAAGTGTTTCCTTGTAGAATTTGTTCCCCTAAATCTTAGCAATAGAAATAAATTTCACTTCCAAGTTATATGGGATAAAATGCAGCAAGTAGAAAAGCATACACCAAATATAGAGGAACCACAATCACAGAAGCCCCAGTAAATTCACACAACACTTGGAGAAAGCACGTAGATTTCCAGTCATAAATTGGAGGTTTGAGACTATCTTGAGGGATTTCAAAAAGGCAGCAAACTCTATTTAGAAAATAGCTGGCTTATTGATATAATACATATGAGTTTGATGCTTTGGGTTATTTCACCTGCTGAATTTGTTGGATACAAGTTGTCATATATCCTGTAAATGTAATATCCAGGTAATAATATGTTTGCTGTAGGAATGTTTTGTGCTTCCTGAATCTTTGTGATGTCAATCATGGCCTGAACACATCAAAAAAAGCCAATAAAAACTTTAATTATGTAATTATGTAACATAATTTAATTATGTAACATAATTCTCTAATTATGTTAAGGTCACATTAAGATTGTTCTTAACTCCAGTAATGAGAGTACTAGTTAATAGGGTACTCTCTACAAAATATAAAACAATTGAAGTATTGTTTGGTGACTAATAATAAAATAATACAATTAATCCTGTGGCAAAAAGTCAATAAGTAGGAAAGAACACATTTATACTATTCAAACAGACAAAGCAACACAATTTTGAAGAGCACAACTTGCCCTACATGCCTTCTCTAATGCTGGATATTCATTTGCTTTTACTGATTCCAGACACAAATATTTCCTCATTCAGATAGCTATATGAACAGCAGAGATTATTTTTATCCATAAATCTTTTGAAATCACATTCAAAATCGAAGATAATTTATGAGAAGGAATAAGAAGACTGGCACCTCCCATCAATTTAGTAAGTCAGTTGTTACACCTTCATAAATTCTACACCATTAACTATCTAGTCTACCAAACAAATCATGTGAGAAGAGATGTAACAATTGTTTTATTATCTCAGCAAATATGACTAATTATGAGATAGAATTTTTATTTAACTCAGAAGCAAATTTACCACCAGATCTGAGAGTACATGTTTTGAAAGGAGTTCAGTATAAAGTGCATTCACAAAAGAAAATCTTCTTCTGGGTAAAATTCCACTATGATTCTTAGAAGCATTTTCAAACACAATCTGTTCCTAGGCAACTACAACAAAAGAGTTACATGCATTTAATTTTGTAGAGCACTTTAAAATTGCCCCAGTGATATTTTCCTTGAGTTTGATGATATGAAAAATAATGCATGTTCTTATTTGAGCATATTTATTGGATATAGCTAAAGCTCTTGGGAATAAACTTTAATACATCTTTGTTAAGTATACTTAGAGAAAGACAAGATATTTCCTCATAAGGATAAGCAGTTTAACATAGAACAGTAGTTTACTATTAAACTCTAGAATATGTGTAGTATAAAATGAAATCTGAGTTATACAGCAAGAAATATAAGGATTATACTCAACAATACACATAAACATGTACGCATGTACACACACAAAAACGCATGCAAATACAAAGGGTAACACAGACATACTACCCCCCTGGTTTTCTACATAAAGATTTTGATACACAAAAACAATAGTAATACTTTAAAAGATTAAAGTATCTCTGATAAGGACTTTAACTGTGTCAGCAGAAAGAAGTAAAGCTGTTAAATAATGAGTTCAGGTTAGAATACATATGGAATCAAAATGATCTACTTGGGTGTTTGCCTCTGGAATTCAATAGACTTATGAAAACTGTGAACACATGCAGTAATCACAGACTGAAGAAGGTTCTGACCCCTCAGAAATGAAGGTTTGAGTCACATAATTGCATTATTCACCAAGACCTGATGAGTTGATATCTGAGAGCATGGGATATTTAGAATGAACTATGGAGGAGACAATAAACCCATTAGTGCTAGAACAATGGCAGTGACACAGATTACAGTTTGTACTACTAACTTTACATTTCTCCTCCAGGTAAGAGTTCCACAAGAACCATGAAAGATCAGCTTCTGGCACATGCACAGAGAAATAGACTTGTGTTACACAATGGATGGATATTGGTGACCTTGATGAATAGCCACACAGAGAATAATTGATGGACAGCCCAAGTGTTGTATCTCTGATCTACCACTGTGCTGAAACTTTTACAATTCCCTTAGAGTTTGAGAATCTTTCTATCCAAACCTTTTTCCTTTCTGCTGTCCTTTAATGGAGATTGGATATCCATTGACAGGATTCGTGATTTGATGGTTTTGAGAGTAACTTTATAATGATGTAGGCAAGCAAATCTATATAATTTTTGATTAAGAGACTCAAGCAAAAAGTACATAAGATTTTAAGTGTGACCATTGAGATCTGACAGATAAAAAACCCAATTCTTTCAGAAGGTCTAATTGTATCATACATTTGAGCCTTCTAAAATTAATGGAAATACTTCAAGGATCCAAATTTTCCATGGGAAAAATATTGCCACTAAGCAAAGAAGTTTTGGGTATTGTTATCCTCCTTATCCCAGCTTCTGGAGAGTAGAGTAAGACCTTCTCATGACATCCGCTCACCAAATTAGCAAAGAAACACTGAGGTTTGTAGTAAGCATTGTTTCTATAAACATCATCAGTGAACTTAGTTTTTACCCCATTCATTATGATAAAAAATTGATAAAGAGTCTACTCTGTAGAAGGTCTGTCATAAAAAATAGAAGATAACAAAATCAATAAGCCATACTAGCTCACTGCTTCAAGGACCTTACATTCTAACAGAGGAACCAAATAGTAAACAAGTAATTAAGAAATAAACTAGTATAATTGGTTGTGTAAAATACATGAAAGAATGATGTGATGAGGAGTGGGATGGTGGGGACAAAGAATGTGCAAGGAATGTCTCTCTCTTAAGAGATACATTTAAGACTGGCATAGTGACATATGCCTATAATCCCAGTGACTTGGGAGGCTGAGGCAGGAGGATCCTGAGTATGAGGCCAGAAAGGGCCTGTGCAATTTAGTGAGACCATGTTTCAAAATGAAAAAGGGGCTGGGAGTACAACCCAGTGTTAGAGCACTTGCAAAGTACGTGTGAGGCCTTGGGTTCAAGCCCCAAGTATTGGGAGTGAAAAAACATTGTTAGTTTTAGAGTTAAAATGGTGCTGGATATGCAGTGGTAACGAAAGGCCTAGTAAAAATGCTGCCAAGTTTATCAATGATAAACAAGAGAAATTGTTGGAGATGTCCCTAGCAATGACTATGACATTGGCACATCACAAGGAGACAGAATTTTCCTCCCATGGCTATCTTAAGCCTTTGTCTTCTGCAACAGTGTCAAGAATTCTAGAACTAGAAACCACAGATAAGAATGGATAAGGAATAGAGTTATTAGATCTTGAACTTGGGAGTACAGGGTGAATTGTCTGGGTTCTAGCATTCTCCCTGAGATATGTAATCAGAGAAAAAGGTGAAAAAGCATGGATCTTTACTGATATTGCTAAATGGAGAAGCATGATAATTATTTTAAGGTCAAAATCAACTTGTGCATGAATGTGAATTTTCTTATGTTAGCCCATTAAGTTTTTAAAAAATAGTTTACCTAATGTGAAATTCATATATCATATAAATATCTACATTTCTGGCTTCTTACATAAATCAGATCTGGCAATGCTAAACTCTGGTTTGTCCATGAAGCAATCATTCCATAATGCACTAAAGCATGTCTTTTTTCAAAACTAAGGTCAATTATCCTCTGTTCATTTATATCACTTACTTCACTCCTAAAGTTATTTAAATTTTCAACCCACTCCCTGTCACCCAATGGACAAATGAGCTATTTTTTTATTCATGTAATGTGGCAACTATGAAGATTCATCTTGCAGATCTCCAGCACTACAGGCCTTAGACAACAGTACCAGCTATTGTATTCTGAATCCACCACATTTTCACCAAGGCCACTCTTATTGTCTGTCCTTGCCAATGACTAAGAACACAGGGATTCTGAAGCAGGTTTATTCATGAAAGATATGTGGCTCTTCTGATAGCCAGCTTTGCTCCAGGAAATCTTCACAATCTTGCTGAAACTTCTTAGATTGCAATGCAAGCTATAATGGTTCTTTCCAACTTTCTTTTTAGGAGTGAGACTTGCATCCTCCTGTTTTCTCCAGGTCCCTCCCCATTTTCTAATACAGAGGCATCTCCACTAGTAAATTCCTTGTCTGGATAAACCCATCATAATATCTACTTCTTGTTGAATTTAGGATATTGGAACTAACACTTACCTCCCAACAGGTGAAGAGAAAGTCATTGTGCTTGATATATGGGAAATATGTGTATAGTCCCCAGGACAAAGTGGTAGCATAACCGCTAACAATTTCTCCTATAATGACCTGAAAGAAAAAATATAAGAAGGAATGAAATAGAGGAAGGAACAAAGGAAAGAAGAAAAGAAGGAAGGCCTGTCCATGAAGAGGAATCCTTTGGCAAGTGAAATGATGCAAACATTTGAAAAATGCTGGAGAAAATGTCTACAAACAGGGGAATTGGCCAGGAACTGATAAATTGTATTGATTCCCTGCAGAAAGCTAATGAGAAATTGAGGGCTATTTCATGTGGTGAATGACATAATGTGAAATCCACAGAGCCTTTTGATAGAACTCTTTATGACCTGCAGTGGAAGGACAGACACAGTGAACCAGTAGGTTTAAGACCTAATTGTTGAAGTCTTAGTGTTCCACGAATGTTTGAACATTCAATCAAAGTGTCTATTATATGAATATCAGAAGTCTGAGAGAATCTAAGATGCTAAATATGGTTCAAAAACATTTGGATGAAGACTTCTGACCTGCTGAAGCTCTCTGGTATAACACAGAAGTGGACCACTCTTCCCTGGTAAAAGCTAGCATACTGCCATCCTCAAACACATTCCAGGAGACTCTCTCTCATGAAGCATCAAATGTATTTATACCTTCTCTCTTGGCCACCAAGCTGATGCCTCATGATAAACTCCAGCACAACCTATGCTAAATATGATATGAGAGGGTAGAGTCGATACACAAGAAAGTATTACAGAAATTAACTTGCATTTATGAACAGAAGCTAAGGGAATTCCCTTGGGATTGGATTCTTAGGAGTAATTGATTCAGAGCATCAGAATGTAAGGCTGCATAATCAAAAAACTCATTGACCCAAGGGGCCAGGGCACCTTCTAGTGACAAGGCAGTTATTACCTTACCAAAGACACCATCAAACAGAGAAAAATTGTAGCTGATAAGGCTCCAGAATTTAATGGGAAGGGAGAGGGTGAAAAGTGATAGCCATTTTTGATGAAGAGAAAATACCAGAATTATCCTGGTAAATGGTAGAGAAGAATTAAAAGGCTGAGGAAAGTGGAAATGCTGGAACAGATATATTACATAAGGATGAAAGACCCATCAGAGTCCATAAACACACTGTTCACCAAGTTCTTCAAGAACTTTCCAGTGAGAGGAATACCAATACCACTAACAAATTTCTTGGTGGATCTCTTCTATAGCCTAGGAAAGATGGTAGGGCAGAAGGTCAGAAAGCTGGGATGATAAGTCTTCAAATAATACATATTAGAGGCAACAATTAATTGCAAGAATCCCAGAAGTAATTATTGTAACCACTGGTGAGGCCAGATGATCAGGGAAGGAAATGTGACCTGTATGAAGTTCTGAAGAAGATTTTTAGATCATGATGTCTCAAGAAGTAAAATAAATGGAAGCCAACACAGATACAAAATAAATGGAGCAAGAATGGAGAAGCAGGATACTGAAAGAAGTTGTCACAATAAAAATTAGCACTCCTTTCTCTATTCCCAGACTCAGGTTCATTTCCAGATCTGGAGTCCATTGACTGAACAGGTGCTGAAGTCTCTAAGAATGGTCTGATAACAGCAAGGCAACTGTTTAAAATGATAAACCTCCAAAAGGACCTATTTACGGCCATTTACTCAAGTATTCTAATTAAAGGAAAAATAGCCAGGCTTTTTGGTACCTTACTACACAAAGGTACTAAATTGGCTTTGGTAGCTAAAAGCTCAATTCCCTCTGTAAGAATCAGATTTTATGGAAAGAAAATAATGAATGGAGCACTGGCTAAATTCCGACTCAGTGTGTCTGTTAAATCCAAAAAGCCAACACAGTGGTCATTCCCCCAGTACATGAAAGAATATTTGGATTTGGTATACGTGGCCATATAAGCCCCTAGGTTGGAAAGGAAAAGCTATCAGGAAAGGACAAATGGTAACATCTGACACTGTGTACTCTCCATTCATCCACCTTCAGCTAAAATAGTAAATAAAAACCAACATGATGTCCCAGGGATTAAGTTAGAGGTCAGCTTTATCATTACAGATTAATAGTAAAGAATGACATCCCATATTTTATCTCCCTTTAATTCATCAATCTGGTCCCTAAATAAATGGAATGCATATGGAAAACAGCTGTAGAATCTATCAGATTTAATAATATTATAATGCTGATAGTATCTGCTTTTCAGGACATGGTATCATTGCTAGAACAAATTATTAAATCCTCAGATATATGATGTGTGTTTGTTAATTGGGTGAATGTGTTTTTATAATTTTGATTGAGAAAAAAATAAAAATTAGTTGACATTCGGATGGAATGAATAATAATTTTCATTTATGTTTTTGTCTCAGAGCTATGTTAACCCTCCACTTTCTCTCATAGTGTAGTCTGAAAAGACCTATGCTATTGGATAGTCCACAGAATATCTCACTTAGCAGCCATTACATTATGTTAGGTGCTGTGGAGTCATGTCCAACTACTAGTGACCCTCATGAGGTTTTTCAATGGCTAATTGCTATGGGACTCAGGATTGTTTTGAGAGTGGAATGCCACGTCTTTCTCCATTATTTGCATTACTAGGGTTTGAACCCAGGGCCTCAGAGACCACACTAGGGCACTCTACTAACTAAGCCAAAGTGAAGAGGATTTGAAACATTTACTGATGAAGATTAAAGAACACAGCCTTCAAGTATGAATTGTGCCTTAACTACAACAAAACAAAAATCCTTAGTACTGGGTCGGTAAGCAATTTCATAATAAATGGAGAAAAGATTGATGTGGTCCATGGTTTTGCTTTACTTGTTTCTATAATCAACATCCATGGAATCAACAGTCAAAAAATCAAAAGACGCGTTGCCTTAGGAAAAGCTGTTGCAAAAGACCTCTTTAAAGTGCTGAAAAGTAAAGATGTCACATTGAAGATGAAGGTGGGCCTGACTCATGCCATGGTATTTTCAGTTGCATCATATGGTTCTGAAAGCTGGACATTGAATAAAGGAGACAGGAGAAGTATTGATGCTTTTGAAATATGGTGCTAGAGATGAATATTGAATATACTATGGACTGCCAAAAGACCTAACAGATCTGTCTTAGAAGTGCAACCATAGGGCTCCCTGGAAGCAAGGATACCTAGACTGCATCTTACATATTGTAGATATATAGTTAGAAAGGACCAATCCCTGTACAAGGACATATTTGGGAGAGTGGCAGGTCAACAAAACAAACAAGGAAAACCCTCAACTAGATGGACTGAAGCAGTGTCTAAAATAATGGGCTTAAACATAAAAAGATTGTGTGTCTGGCACCAGAATTGGGGAGTGTTTCGTTCTGCTGTACATAGGGTTGCTATGCATTGGACCCAACTCCATAGCACCTAAAAACAAACGTATAGCCATTATACTCATGGATATCATTTTGATTGGATGGGATGAACAAGAGATGCTGGCATGCTGGAAGCTGTGGGAGACATGCACTCCTGAACTTCCCCAACCACCACAACAATAAAAAGTAAAAAGAAGCACAGTGCCTGATAGGCCTCTAATTTCTGGAGACAATATAGTCCACAGCTAGTAGACTTCATGGTGTTGGAGATGCAGGGATAGGAAAAATGAAATGTGAAGCTTATGGCAAACTCTGGTAAGAAAATCATATACAGGCCACTGGGACTCTGGAGCAATGCCAAATATCCAGAGGAGATAATAACATACTTTTCAAAAAGAAGCTCTTACGTGTTTCTGTGACCTGGTATAAACTAAACATGTGACCAACAGGATTCCAAGTGTGTATATGTACAGAACTACCCATCATGAGTTGGCTTCTTTCTGAGATGCCAAATTATTATGTCATTAAACATGCCTAGCAGCAGTCTATCCCAAGATGGAAATAATTTATATGGAATTAAATGCAAGCTGAACTACTATGGACATGGTGGTATACATGAAGAGTTACATGAACACCAAAATTATAGACTCCACTTCCCAAGGTAAGCACACCCACATATTCTTCTCATCTTCCAACTTGTCCGCAAGAGACACCAGCACTGAGCTCCAGATGTGGCATTTCTCCCATAAACGTATAATTAACAAGTAGTGACAAATTGGCTACATCAGCTCGCTTACATCCTCAAGGCCCAGTGAGATACTTATTTGGCAGTGAAATTTCTTTCCTTTCTGAGGAGACTCAGCCAACACTACAGCAAGGGGCTTATGGAATGTCTAATCAAATGCATAGAAATGAAATGGTCAGGAGTTTTATTTCACAGTGAAAGAGGTATGAAGTTGAGCCTATGTCCAGAGAATCCACTGGTAAAATCTTATTCCATATCATCTAGAAGCAGAGAGCTTCATATGATGCTGCAGAAATCTTCTAAAAGTTTAACTAAAGAAAGCATCCTAAAAGGAGTATATATTTTCTTCCAAACAATACATTCATCATATCCAAGACCATGGTATAGTCTTGTATCCACAACAGGAAAGATTCACAGATCCTTCCATGAAAGGGTAGAAGCAAAAATGACATGCTATCCCTTCCAAAGACCCACTGGAGGATTTGGTGCTTCCTGTTCCTAACACTCTGGGTTCTTTAGTGCTGGACCTCACAGTGCTCAAATGGGAACTCTCTTGCCAGGAGAAACAATTGGCCTACTCTATTAATCAGCTGGTACATCCCTGTGGCAGAGAAACTGACTAAAACAAACTTAAGGGAGGAAATATTTATTAGGAGCTCACAGTTAGAGGATCACAGTCCATAATGACCGCCAAGCAGGCACAGCAGACAACTTTGCATCATGTCAGATCAGAAGGAGAGAATAGAAGGGGATTACCAGAACCAGAGGTCTAGGTAAAAAGGTCAAAAGTACCACTCCCAGTGACCTACTTCCACAACACTAGGGCCTAACTCCCAAAGTTCCATCACTTCCACAAACAGTGTTACCAGCCAGGAACAAAATGTGTAAACACATGACCTTTGGGGGTCAATTCAGATCCAAAACATAAGACATGCCAAGCTCTGAATTATGGCTTCTGCCAGAACTTTGGATTTCTTGTGTCAAGGGACAAGCTGGGAAGAAGAGGAGTTTACTATCTTGACAGAGGTGAGGATCCCAGTCAACAGCAAGTATAGCTGCTTTTATACTGTGAGGACAAGGAATAATATGTGTGAATTTCAGGTGTTCTACTTCAGTGCCTCCTAGTACACCTTTGCCCTACTGCTGCTGTGAACAGAATAGACAGCAATCCTAAACTGAAAAGAGTATGATTACCAAAAGGCTCAAAACTTCCACTGAGTTGAAGAAAAGCAAAATAAGATAATGGCCTATATTACAGTGGGACTATTTTCTACACACTCCCTCACACCCTGACCTTATTTGGGTTGTTGTATATATTAAGTATTTGCCTTATCCCTGACACATTCTTTTCTGATAGGGTTGCACAAGTGTTTTCTCACCTCTTTTTGTCTTTATCCAAATACCATCTCCTTAGGAAGAATTTCCTTGACCATTCTTTTAAAACACCATTATTTTTCTGTACTTCACTCCTGTCTTATTTTTCTCCATGCCATTAATCTAAAACTTAGCAAAACTCACTCATTTGTGTACCATCTCTCCCCTCAACTCAAAGGTAAGTTTCACAAAGCCTGAGATTTTTTTGTCTGTTTGTGCACTTCTGTATCTCCACACACTAGAACACTGCCTGTTCTACTGCAGAAGGTCTTAGTGAGTGAGTTAATGAATGAGTCTCATTCCAGGCAGCAATTATAGTGTGAAACAATGAAGGCAGAAGGTAGATTGTAAATTTTATTGTACAAAAAGAAACTGAAGAAATATCATTACCACAACAAATAACATTCATTAAATGTTCAGTATGTCCTGGAAAAATTGAATTTACATACTTCATCTTATTTAATTTTCCAATTTTGTTACATGGGTATTAGTATTAGTCTCATATTCCCTATGGCTTAGAAAAGCTAAGTATCTTAAACAAGATAGAGATAATAATTGGCAGAAGAGTTACTCAAACTTTTCCTGACATCAAAGCCAAAATTCATAACCTGAGCTCTTTGGTGAATATAGAAATAAGATAACGTTGCAATGCAATACACCAAAGACTGGCAAGAGGACAGAGCAATATTAAAATACCTCAATAATAAGAAATGCAACTATTTCTTAATTAAAAAGTATGGTTTAGTGAAATGTAGGTAACATTTTAAAAGATATCAGAGAAAAATAACAAAATCTGTTTTTAAAAAGTTTAAACTTTGCCGTATATATGCATAACTGTTTGTTCAAAAAAGAAGACAATGATTAAATACTCTTCTATTGGTTTTTGAAATCAGTTTTCATGGAAGTCTAATTCAGAGAGTATTACAATACAGTTAAATCATCACAAAAAGAGGCACTATCAATATTGTGGGCTGGGGTTTAGCTCAGTTGGTACAGCGCTGGTCTGTATTTTCTCAGGATCCAGTTTCCATCCCCAGTGCTGCAAAAAATGGGAAAAGGATGTAGCAGTCCACTTTCGAAAAACATTACCCAAAATATCAGCCATTGAAAACCCTGGGAGAGTCGCAATGAGTTGGACCCAAGTTCACGGTATTGAACAACAACAAGCAATATTCTAAAACCAGTAAAGAAAAATAGAGATTTATGGAGATAAAATATGTTGTAGACTATCATACTTTGAATTTTCAAATTACCATCTCTAGTCCATACTATTGTAATACACATATATATACATGTACACACCAAATGGAAGTTTACTGCACTTTTTCATATTGTCTTACGACTTCTAATTGAAACTCAGTAGAAGATGTCAGAAAAGTCTGCTATCGCAGCAGCAGACAGCTACACAATCTCAGTTGTGTTAAAAAGATAGAGATTTCAAAGCCCAGTGTGGTTGCACATGCCTATAATCCCAGTGACTTGGAGGCGGAGGCAGGAGGATCACATGTTCCAGGCCAGAAGTAGCTTGTGTAACTTAGTGAGACCTATATCAAAATTGAAAATTAAAAAATAGGCTGAGGGTATAGCTTAGTGGTGGAGCACTTGCAAATATGTGTGAGGCCATGGGTTCAACCCCCAAGAAACAACAACAACAACAAAAAAGATTCAGATTTCAAGGACAGTTATTCTGTGTCTTGAATGAAAAGCAGGCAAAATCTCTGCAGAAAAGCAGCAAATCATAAAAGAACCACAGATATGGAAGGCATTTATGTCAAGGATAAAAAAATGCTAAATACAGAGATTGCCTACAAAATAATCTCAGTTAATATGAAATTAAAAAGAAACATTTCCTTTGAAATTTTCCAATGTATTTTTTGTTTTCATCTACACTTCCCATTTGTTGAAAGAAATTTTCAGTGCATGACTGTGGGAAACATTTACCATACATTAAAATGAACATATTATAATTTTAGTTTTACTGTAGTGATACTTTATTCACTCATGCACTTCTACAAATTTGCACACACTCACACGCTAATTGAAAGCCTTTTTTTTTTGTACTGGTGGTTGAACCTAGGGCCTTGTGCTTCCATGCTTTGCAAGTGCTGGACCACAAGCTGTGTGCCCAGCCCATTCTTTTACTTTTTTGAGACAAGGTCTCACTAAATTATGCAGACTACCTCTCGTCTTGAATTTGCAATCCTCCTGCCTCTGCCTCCCCAGCTGCTGGGATACAGGCAACAAATAATGGCTTATTTTAAGGGAAAGATTCACAGACTGTAAATTTGCTGAAGTAGGGGGTACCAGAGGATAGGTGTAGGTCTTGAAAAAGCTTCAGGCACTGAAAGATTATAGTGAGACATTTGAGTATGGCTATAGCACAGAATACTGAATTTATGCAAGAGGTCAAAGATGTGTTGGAAAGTAAGGTCTTTATATCAAATGACAAAAAGAAGAAAAAGAGTTGACCATGAAAATGATGTAACCAGTTTGGTCATGTAGGAAACCAGTATAATGGTGTGCAGAATATCCTGAAGTTATTGGAGGTAGAAGGCAGAGAAGCTACATGCTACAGGTTAGATAAGATGAAAATCTAGGGTAAACTAAGTTGTACAAACCAGTTTAAGTCAAGACATCTCCTGTGTTGAGTTGTTTGTTATAAGTAGCTGATGTTATACACACCACTCATAAGTATACTTATTGTCTGATACCCTTTATGTATACATGTGAACCATATGGTGCCCTCAAGCATTTAGGTTTGTGAGCCTAGGCCCAAATACAGTAGTGGCAGAAGTGTAGGAAAGGTGAGGTTATAAGTCTTTCCTTTGCTGTATCAGGTAAAATGGATTTTGCAAGAACATCATACTTCTGATTCTATATCACTAATAAACATATTAATATTTTGCATAATTTAGATACCAACTTTTGATTAATGTTTGAGTTATGAATCATTGATAAGACTATTTTAATTAAAAGGATTTTAATGGGTATTGTTACCCACAATGTTATTTATATTTTGAAGATTATCAATATGTCATAATTATTATGCTTCTGATTCTTGGGTTCTTGGTTGATGTCTCTGGATCCTATGCAAACGATTTAGTATTTAACTTGTAAGTTACATTCTCTGCCAAACAATTATTAGGAGAAGCACAGAAAGATGTATCTTCATCAATGATCCAATGTCATTTCAAGCAGCAAAATCCAAAAGGGAAAAATTAGTCCACAATTTCAAGAAAGAAATGGAAAGCCTAACACAAGCTTATTTTATGGTAACTACCATGTCCTTCTCAGGGAGAAAGAGTTGACAGCTGTGGAGGTTATCATTAAACCCACAAAATTCCATTCATCATGCATGTTTTTTCTGAGATATTGATTTTGATGGAAAAAAATTCTCAGTGTATTTTGAAACTCAGATATTCTTCAGATACCCTCCTCTATCAATTCAAAGCACAGAATGAAGTGAAACAAATACTATAATTATTTGTGTGATCTCTAAACTGACAAAATAATTGTTCAGTTATTTTTTGCTGAGACTCTCTGCCAATGGCAAAAAAAAAGTTTCTTGGTTTTTCTTTTGTTTTGCTTTTTGTTCTTCTATTGAAAGAAAGAAGATTCATATTTCTATTCGTATTACCTGTAACAAATATTTATTTATTGTTGATAAGAGGACAGGATGATTTTAAAAAGAAAAGAAAGCACAAATGAAAATATCATTTCAACCTAAATTAACTTGTTAATTTCATACATTATTTATTTAAATTGCAAAATCCTTTATGTGAGGAAAACATGAGAAATATAATTTGGAAAAAAAGGATGTGGTAGCTGGGATAATTTAGCACAATGTAACTAGAGCTGTGGCATAATTGAATACTTTTAAAGAGTGTTTATTCATATTGACTTCTTACAGTTAAAAAATGAATATCTCTTTATTTTGTCATTAATATACAATCTATGCCTGCAGCCATAGCCCTGTGGCTTCCAATCTCATCAGATCTCGGAAGCTAAGCAGGGTCGGGCCTGGTTAATAATTGGATGGGAGACCACCTAGGAACACCAGATACTGTAGGCTTGGGAGAAGGATAGGGCAGCCCACTCGCAAAAATCAATCCATCCATAAAAACCTTATGAATAGTACAGAAGCACTGATAATGGTATTTCATCTGTTGTACATAGGGTCAGTATAAGTTGAGTACTAACTTGATGGCACCTAACAATAACAACAATCAGTTGTTAATAATTATACAATCAGTTCTTAATAATTTGTTCATAAACTTTACTAGCTCTTTTTCCCCTTCATAAATGAATAAATCTCTACTTTGTTTTGTCTAGATATGGACTATTGTGGTTGCTAGATGCCCTTGTGTCAGGTCCTACTCAAAGGAACACTATGAACAAAAAGCAAAACACTCCCCAGCACTGTGCTACGCCCAGTGCTATGTAAGTGCTTCTCTGCTATTCATAGTTTTCAATGGTTGATTATTTTGGAATTGCCTCAGGAGTGGGCTGCCAGGTACCTCACCTATTTTTGAGGTGCTTAGGATCAAATCTAGGGTCTCAAATAATATAGAGCACCACTCTACCAAATGAGCTAACCCTCAGTTAGATAAGAGATAAAATAGCAAAATCTACTATTTTACGAAAGAAAAAATGTTGTGGTTTTACAATTGAAAGACTGAGACCTAACCTCCTAAATATTAATACTTAATATTTGCTGAAGACTTTCTCCATTGCTAGCACTTATTATTGTTCTATCTCAGCTAAGCTTCACACTAGCTTTGATCCAATCCCATTCTTATCCCCTTTACCAAGAGGGAAACTAAGGTTCAGAAACCTTAAGAAAAAAATTACTAAAGGCCATGAAACTTAACATTAGTGAAACTTTAATGTTAACATTAGACTATATATAGTTTCACTGACAGAATATTAATATTTCAACAAACAGATGCAGCATTGGAGTTGCTAATTCTTTATGCCAAGAGATTTGGAAAACAACTACTTGACCAACTGACTGGAAGAGATCCATATTTGTGAATATTCCCCAAAAAAGGAGATCCAATCAAATGTGGAAATCATTCAATAACATCATTAATACCACTAGCAAGTAAAATTTTGCTAAATATTATTCAGAAGCAACTTCAGCAATATATAGATGGAACTGCTGGAAAATCAAACCAGATTCTAAAGAGGGCATGGAACCAGGGACATGATCAGTGATGTCAAATGGATATTTGCTGAAAGCAGAGAATACAAGAAAGATGTCTACCTATGTTTTATTGGCTATGCAAAGGCATTTGACTGTGTGGATCATAGCAAATCATGGATAACACTGTGAAGAATGGGAATATCAGAGCACTTAATTGTACTTATGAGGAATCTGGACATGGGCCAGGAGGCAGTTGTTCAAACAGAACAAGGAAACACTGCTTTGCTTAAAGTCAACAAAGGTGTTTTTCAGGGCTATATTGTTTCACCATACCTTGTTAATCTCTATGCTGAGAAAATAATCCAAGAGGCTGGAGTTTATGAAGAAGAACATAGCATCATGTTTGGAGGAAGACTTAGTAACACCTATATTACACAAATGACAACTCTGCTTGCAGAAAGTGAAGAGGATTTGAAACATTTACTGATGAAGATTAAAGAACACAGTCTTTAGTACAGATGGTGCCTCAACATCAACAAAACAAAATTCCTTACAACTGGGTCAGTGTGCAACTTCATGATAAATGGAGAAATGATTGAGGTCATCCAAGATTTTGCTTTACTTGGTTCTTCAATCAACACCCACAGAAGCAGCAGTCAGGAAATCAAAAGATGCAATTCATTGGGAAAAGCTGTTGCAAAAGACCTCTTTAAGGTGTTGAAAAGTAAAAATGTCACATTGAAGACAAAGGTAAGCCTGACTCATGCCATGGTATTTCCACTCGCATCATACATTTATAAAAGCTGGACATTGAATAAGGGAGACAGGAGAAGAATTGATGCTTTTGAATTATGGTAGAGATGAATATTGAATATATCATGGACTGCTAAAAGATACAACAAATCCATCCTAGAAGAAGTGCAGAGAGCTCCTTGGAAGCAAAGATGGCTAGACTGTGTCTTACCTATTTTGGATATGTCAGGAGAGACCAATCCTTGGAGAAGGCCATGAAGTTTGGGAGAGTGGCAGGTCAACAAACGAAGGGAAGATTCTCAACTAAATGGATTGACACAGTGCCTGCAACAATGCGCTTAAATATTTAAAAAATCATGTGCCTGGCACAGAATTGGTGAGGGTTTCATTCTGTTGTACATAGGGTCATGATGACCTGAGATGATAGAACCTAACAACATACATAATTTAACTGGAAAGCCTACAATTTCAACTATGATACCATGCTACCTATATTAGATTTCTTGTCACTGTAACCAAAATACTTGACATGAACAGGTTAATATGAAAAATTATTTAATTTTGTTTTCAGAAGTGTCTGTCCATCAAGGTTGGGGGGGTGGCATAGTAGAACAGTTTATGACATGGTAGAACTAAAAGTAGAGAAAGGAAGAATACAGGAAGGGGTCAGGGCAAGGTATTTCTCTAGTGTCCCACTCTCTCCAATTAGACCCCACCTCCTATCTTTTATCATCTTCCAGTAAAATCATCACATTAGGAACCTATCAAAGAATTAATCCATTGATTAGGTTAGAGCCCTGGTGAAGTAATTGTCTCAATTGTGTCAAAGCCTCACCCAGAGGTCTGCTTCACTAATCCCCTTGTTTTTAGTTGCTAGGGAGTTGGATATAACTCACAGGTACCCTACTGTACAAGAGGACGAAACACTTCCCAACCCTGTGCCATGTCTAGCACTGTGTCAGTGCTTGTCTTGTATTTATAGGGTTTTCAATGGCAGATTGCTTTGGGAGTGGGTTGCCATGTCCTTCTCCCATTTTTGCAGTGATGGGGATTAGAGCACTTGGAGCAACACTTTACCAACTGAGCTAAACTCCAGTCCCACACTAATCCCGTAAGCATTTCTTGACTCAATGAAGTGAACAACCAAATTAGCCACATCCTACCTAATAGCTCACAACAAAAGTTATAGCAAAAAGAAATCAGTATCATTAGAACAGTATTAAAAATATGTGGATATTTGAACTCTCTTCAGCAAGGAATATTTCAAATTTTTATCACCATGTGAAATGACTTGTGAATGAGTTACAAAGTTTTAACTTATGATTGGTTAATATTTGGCCATTTGGTTAGTGATCTGATGATGTTAAGAGTTTTATTCTTTATAAATAGATCTCTTATACATTATGCAGTGTCCATTATGAAAAAACAAAGTTTATTTCTCATTTAATTTTTATTTCAAAAGAATTAACAGGTTAATTGATGTGAGGTATAACTAATATTTTGAACTATACATATTTAATATATATGATTTGATGAATTTGATTTTATGCATATGTTATCACCACAATCTAATTATTAACAGAAGCTTCACCTCCAGCAGTATCTTTGGTCCCTTTGTGGGTTTGGGGATTGTGTGTTTGTGTGTATGTGTGTGTGTGTGCGTGCGTGCGTGTGTGTGTGTGTGTGTGTGAAATATTTAACATTAGATCTACTCTTTTGACAAACTTTTAATTGCACAATACCAAATGCTAACTTAGGTACTATGTTATATAGGGAATCTTTAGAACTTATTCATTTTTCAGGACTGAAATTTTAGAGCCATTGAGCAACAGGTCTCTATTGCACTCTGCAACCCCTGGCAACACCATTGTAGTCTCTCCCTCTCTATGAGTTAGACTATTTTAGGTGGCTCCTATATGTGGAATCATGCAGAATTTATTCTTCTCTGACTGAAGTACTTGTATTTAATTTGGCATAATGTACTCTGGGGTAAATCCTGATTTTGCAAATATTAAGATTTCCTTCTTTTATAAGGCCAAGGCTAAACAATACTTCACTGTGTATGTGTGTACATATCTATATAGATACACAATGGTGTATATCTCATTTTCTTTACCAATTCATATGGAAGTGGACATAGTAATTATCCCCATTTCTTGACTATTGTGAGTAGTGGGATAAGTAAACATGGAAGTGCAAATGTTTCTTTGAGATCCTGATTTCACTTTCTTCAGATATGTACCTCCACACTGTTTTCCATAATGGATGTACCACTGTACATTCCTACCAATACTGAACAAGAATTTCAACTTATTTTTATTTTTATTCTATACTCAATCAATGCTTCTGTTGCCTCTCTTACCTGTTGTTGTTGTTGTTAGGTGCTGTCGAGTCGGTATCCGATTCATAGTGACCCTTTGTACAACAGGCGAAACACTATTGTCAGTGCTTCTCTGCTATTCATAGGGTTTTCAATGGCAGATTGATTTTTGGGAGTGGGTTGCCAGGTCCTGCTCCCAAACCTACAGCATCTGGTGTTCCCTGGTGGTCTCCCACCCAAGTACTAACCAGGCCTGACCCTGCTTAGCTTCCAAGATCTGATGGGATCGGATGCCACAGGGCTATGGCTGCAGACCCTCTTTTACTTGCTTATATTTAATTTAACTCAAATAATTACACAAACGCAAGATACAAATTTTTTGATGATTCAGTATCTTCCATAGATATTAGTGTATCTTCTGGATCATAAGGCCCATGGGCAGGACAGCCAACACCACAGTGTACACCTTCCACAGACTACTATTTCCAGTTTACCAGAGCCAATAAATCTAGGAAAATATAAAAGAAACAGTATACTCTATATTACTACTCTCATAGAAACAAAACTAAAATGTAAGAAAAATAAAAGAGGGAATATTATGACTTTAATACAACAGAAAGAAATCAGGATTTGATTTGATACCTAATTTTAATTGGTCTTCTGAACAAACTAGGAAGAATATGGTTCAATTGTCAGAAAAAATCAATATCCATGAACTGTGTTCATTGAAACATTTTACTTTCTTTCTAGACAATGGAAATCAATAAATAATGTCCATAGCAAATTTATGTCTTTCAGGTCTATGATAGTTTGAAAAGAACCTAAACAGTACAACTGATGAATGGGTCAGGTATATTTCACAATTAAAAGAAAGTGTTCAAAATATTTTAACTATGACACCATCATTTACAAAAATCATAGTCACCAGTGGTGATTATTTTCCAATACAAAATTCTGTGTAGTTATTTTATTTTAGTTTTAAAAGTTGTATAATCTTGCCTTCTCATCTAGTCTATTTCACTAAGAAAAAATAAAGATCATAAAATCATATGTTTATTGAAGTCTGATGATACTAATAATCAATTGAGTCTAGTAAATCAAAGATTTACTAGAAAACTGACTATATATTGTATATCTGGCTTTCTTAGTATATATAAAATGTAAAACCTAATGAACCATACTTCAATTTTGTCGGGATAATTCTTTTTTGACTCACAAATTTGAGTCCAAAAACAATTTTTAAAAGTGCTCAAATATTTTAAATATCATACCATCACTTATAATAATACATAGGAAATAATTTATAATTTTAAAATTATAAATTAATTAAAGGATCTGACATTGTGTCCAAGTTAAATAAATATATTTCTACTAAACAGAATAAGATTTATTATAAGCATGGGACCATTTTTGGATGTTGCAAAAACTACATCCAACATATGTAGAATGTAATCCATCAAAAAATCAGGCAAAGTATGTAAATAAACTTTGCAATAACTCATCATTAACATTATGCAGGAATTGCCCATTCTGTATTTTCTTACCATTTCCACTTTTAGTTTGTGAGTTAAAAGGAATCTATTTTGAGCAGACCAAAGATATCTTTGAATTATATATAGAGTAGGCAGGCATATGACTTAATGAGATATTTCCTCTCCATAGAATAATATGTACCATTTATAGTACTTTGTAACATCAACTTCCTTTTCATATTTAAAAAATCCTGAGCAAATTTACAGATTATCTAGAATACATTATAACATATAGAAAAAGGACATGTAAGGACAGAAATAATTGTAATAAAATGTGTTTACAATGTCTTAACAAATATATTATTTGAAGAGTCAAAATTCTAACCAGGTAAATATATAACATCAGGTTTAAGAACTTTTATGATGTAGTAATTTGTTTTGATATGTGAAATTGGGATGGAAAAT
>VMDO01013527.1:0-57839 GCA_007922755.1 Pedetes capensis
TTTTCTTTTTTTTTTTTTTGGTACTTATGGTTTGAACCCAGGGCTTCTCACATACTCTGCAAGTGCTCCACCACTGAGCTGCACCCCCAGTCCATTGAATTTTTTTTTCAATTTTGAGACAGGGTCTTGTAATTCACACTGGCTGCCTCTGGCCTCAAATTCGCGACCCTCCTGCCTCCTGGGGTCAGAAGCGTGCCCAGCTAGCCGGTTCCCTCACTGTTCTTGCAGCCTGCCCCCACACTCCAGCCTCAAAGCATTTGTACTGCCTGTTCCCAAAGTCTGGAATGTTCTTTCTCCAGATAGCACATGACTTCCTCACCCCTTTCAAAGCTTCAATGAAATGTCAGCTGCTCAGTCAGAACCCTGCTGACCACCTTATTTAGAACAGCAGAATCTCACTTCCACCCTGCCCTTCTCACGCCTCTGTTTTTTTCTATAGCCCCTATCTTTTAAAAGACTCGATCTTTACTTATTCATCTTGCATACTGTCTTTCTCCTCCAGTTAACTCTAGAGTCTGGAGGACAGAGATTTCTGGATTTTACTGGTGTATCCCCACTCTGTAGAATAGTTGATTACAGGTCAATTACATGAATGATGATGAACGGTGTTTTCTCTTGAGCCCAAGCTCCAGCCTTCCCTCAGGTTCTCCCTGACGTGAAATTCATGTTCCAGACATGTGGTCTATGGCTCCTTCAAATACTCTTTCCCACCCTGCACCTTCTGTTGTACTGTACCCTTCTTTTGTACAGTACAAAAGCATTCTTCTGGTCTTTCCTTATGTTCTGTGATTAAGCTAAATTTCCACATATTTTATGAAACCACCCCAAGCCATACTGCCTCCATTCTTATGTCTTCTCATAGAGTATTTTTCCTATACTAATTTGACACATATATCCTGTATCATGATAGAGTGTACATTCAGGTCTACTGATGTAATTTTTGCCATGAGTTTTTATTTAATTTTGCATGTTTTTTTTCTTCAACTTTGGAAGCTCTCTAAGAAGAAATGAGTTGCAAGAATTGGGGAGAATTCCACCCCAGGGCCCACCCTACCTTGAGAAATGAGGGGATCAATACCTCAGTGCCTTGGAACTTCTGTTGGCCTAGGAGGATTGTCTCAGCTTACCAGTTAGGAAAACACTGCCCTGCGATGCCATGCTCATGGTAGGTGCTCAGAAAGGATTTGTTGATGGGCTGATTGATCTCATGTGATTGCATCATTCTTAATATTCTGTCTTTCTCCAGCCTCACTGAAGTTTATATGTATGTACTAATACTTGTAGAAAATTAAGACACAAAAGTATTTATTATGGAGTAAGAAAGACTTCAGTTAATGAGGATGAACATGAAGAATTAGAGGATTAATTATTGGTGATTGAGCTATTGGGTACATAAGACACTTTGCAGGCTGTACATGTGAGAAGTGTGTTTGCACGTGTTGCTCAATTTATGAATAGTGTTTTACTATAGTGTTTCCATGGAGAAATATGAGTGAGTAATAACTCTTAAAAGGTCTAGTCATAAAAAGTTTAATCTGGGAATCTCAATTATGTGTATAACTGGCTATAATGACTTCTAATTTCTATTTTTAGCATGTCAATTTGGAAAGTATTATACTCATTAGAAAACATATGTGAATGATACTCTGTGTTAGATATTTGTGTCAATTATAAAAAGTAGGTATATAACTCAGCTATAACTCACCAAACTGATGGTCAAAGCTGTTCTGGAGAAGCAGTATCTAAAGCAAACCTGAGCACATTACTTAGTAACTATTTTTAGCATAAAAAAGTTAAATAAGACGTGCTACACATATGCAACCTCTGCTTTCAACTTAATTTTAGCATGTTTTTATTTCTAATAACAAATCATATAGCTAACTCTTATAAATTGATATTCCCAGCGGGCTAGCATTAATTTTAAAGTCAACTTTAATAAAATTCTGGAAAGGAATTAAAAGCTAAATGATCTGATATTTATTTACCTAGTAAGTGATAGATGGAGGTACTTGTGGCTCTAGGAGATACTTGTGATCCTGAACGTGCTATATAACTTAAACTTTTGCAAGTAGAATCGTATTTTGTACATATTTATTTTATAGAACTGATTCTTAAAAGCCTCCTAATATGAATCTTTTGTGTAGTGAATAGGGAAGCTGTAATGTGTTTTTATTTCAGGAAATTTTATATTATCTTTATCTATGGATATATGTGTGGGTTTAAAAGTAATATTGATGCCCAATTAAAAAAAATTAGAAATAGTCACTTACATAGTTAATTCCTAAAAGTTCTCAGTAGCACCAATGTAAAAATAAAATTAATATAAAAATTAACATTTGCCTTCCACTCATATTTTAAATCTTGTGACAGGCAAAGTGTAGGGAAGAATTGGGAGGAAATTGGCAAAAACTCCCAAACTGGGAAAATGGCGTTTGAATATCTGGTTTGTAAGTTAGAAATCTAGGGAAAATGAAAGTAACTTGGTTGCATGTTTGTACAAAACCCTTCCTGATTGGACAATTGGAATGAAAGCTGATTGGCTCAGGCCATTCCATGGGCGAACTATATAAAGAGCTGCACTGCGGCAGCTCCATCCTTTTTGGCATGGCCTTTTTTGGCACGGCCTTTCTGACATCCCTTTCTGCACCTTCTCGCCTGTTCCTTCCCGGACCACAGATGAGGAAGCGCCTCTCCCGCTGCTCTCCCCCGACCTTTGATGAGGAAAAAACACTCTTCCGTCACTATCCTCAACAAGGAAAAGAACCTGCTCTCCTTCTGATCACCAAGGAAGCAACAGCTGTCTCCTTCTGACCACTGAGACGACGAACACAGGTGTTTGCTCCTGGAAGGCAAAAGCACCTGAGGCTTTTCCTTTCTCCCGTCTCCGCCGGGGTCCCGAGGGCCGCAGGAGTCTGCACCCCTCACCTGAGGGTCTTGAGTGAATTGTGTTTAATATCTGTGTGCGCGGCGGTACAGCCTGTCTGAACCTTCAGGCCAGACCGGGAGGCGTGTGCCCCACACAAAGTATTTATTAAGAGCAGTATTTTATATCTCATGTCTGCTTCTAACATTGTATCACTCTTCAGTTATGTGACATATGTGTCTCCTTCTAAAGTAGCTGTTATGAAAGCTTAATTAGTTTTTAATTAATGAGAATGTTGTCTTGAAATTTTTGTGAATTCCTGATCACATCATGGATAGTTAGAAACTTTTGGCTGTACTGCCAATTCTGAGGTGGGAGTGTGGCTTTCTTCAAAAGAAGCCAGGCTCCCCCTCCTCACAAAGGGTGATGAGCCACGTTGATAGAGTAAGTAGTATGACAAATACCACAGCCAGTTTCTCTTCTCCATTCTGAAGAAAGTCTAAGAAATGTGTAAAAGGAGCCAAAAGGTGACACTTGATCCTAACTTGTATGTATGAGTATGTCAGGACAGAGACTTCGGATACGAAGCAAGTTCTCAAATGGGAATGTTTTTGGCTTTTTTTGCATCAATATTATGGACAACAAAGCAAATGAGAAGTACCAAAAAAGAGAAAGCCCAGGAATCTGGGGAGTTCAGGAGAGGAAATGAGGGAGAGCGCCTCAGTCTGCATCTGTCCCTGCGGTGGGTGGGTCGTCCTGTGGTTTTGTGAGCTACCTCTGTGCAGCGCTGGCCCTGGGCCAAACTACGGCCTTCTCGTGCCCTGGGGGTGCAAGGGTGGGGGCTGCCAGGCTGGGCAGGCTGTGGTACACGTCCCTTTTGCCAGGATGGCAGGTCGCACTGGATCTTGTGTCTCAGATGGCAGACCAGGCAGCCAGGAGGCTGAGTGGCAACACGGAAAGAGCCTAACAGATGGCTGCGTGGCGGCGTGGAAGCAGGCTGCCGGAGACACAGCACAGTGCTGTCATGGCTGATCAGATCCACAGGGACAGAGAGGAGAGACCCAGGTCTGACTCTTTCCCACATGCGCGCCTGAGGGTAGGAGCCAGCTTCTGCCATGCAGGTGCTGATCAGCAAAGAGGGTGAGATAGTGGTTTGCCTGTGGCTTAAGGTAATTTTCACTTTTCTGAAAATTAGGCTTCTGTTCCCGTATCTGGGGCGATTTCCGAGTCTTCTTTGTGGAGGTCTGAGCCCAAGAAGACAAGGACATCAGCCCTGATGATGGTGGCTTCCCCTAGTCAGTTGTCCAGGCCCACAATGCTGTACTTGTCCGGGGAGGCTCCTTCTGCCACCTCAGAAAACCTGTGATGTGGCCTCTGTAGGCTGCCTATCAGGACCGGGCAGACACAGCTAGGTGGTGGAACACATTACTCCATCTGCCAAACACCCATCTCCACCTGTGTCATGCTCAACCGCTTCACACGTGGCTTGCACACATAGGGTGTCTGTAAACACTCACAGAATCTAATTAAACTGACTAAATCCAGTATCAGTAACAGCTTTAGGTACTGGTTCTTCAGTGTGGGGTAAATTGTTTCCACCCAAGTGAGCTCATAGGTACTACTTCGTAAGAGGATGTGTACTAAAATTTTTTTGAGAGGTTAGCCACTAAACTTTATTGATTATTATGGCCATGACTTTGGCCATTTATTAATATCTGGCCACAAGAGTTGGCTATAGGATTTTTTTTTAGAGATACAAACACTCTAGAATTAAGCCAAATTTTAGTGAGTCCATTGTATTTTGTCAGTCACCATGAGGATAAAATTGATGTTTACTACCACACGAACTCTTAGCTCTGCCTTAGTTACTATGCTCATACTCCAGAGTATGTTTCACCAGAAAATTCTGATTAATGAAAGAGAAATAATCTAAAATTCAATTGTGTGGCTTAGTAGGTATTATGGGTAAGTGCATCTTTTTTATTTTTAATAGATGAAGCAAAGTACCATTCAGCAAAATCTATTTTTAAAAGTATTTATTCAAGTGACAATCAATCCCACACTAATGGAGATGAAACAGTGATGCAATTAAGAAAAGAACAAGTTGCCTGTAGGTTAATATAGATAGGAAGAAAGAAGTCTTACAACTTTCTGTGTATGTATGATTAAACCAAAACTTGTGCATAAGCTCTGAAGTGGTAAAAGTGGCAGCAGATGCTCTGGTCATTTAGCAATGGGATAAACTGGACATTTGAATAGAATAAAGTCATTTGGATATAAGATATTTAAAATAGCAAGGCTGGTCTAAGTGGTGCAGACCAGGGCAAACAGCTGAGGGAGCTAGTACTAGACAAAGACCCAGACTGAGTCCTGCCACTAGCTGTGAACTTGAGTAAATAACATGAAGTGGTCACTTTCCCAGGTGCACCAGGAGCAGCTGAGTCAGAAATTCTATGGTCCCAAATGAGCAAGGAAGAATCAAGAGGTTTCTAGTCCACACTTGGTGAGAGTTGTCCTTACGATCACAGCCCACTAGGACTTGTATGAATATGACTGAAACCTGGCAAAGCTGGGGGAAAAAAAGGATCATTTTCCAGTCTTTTTCAAACATGTGGGTGAGTCAATAGCTTCTTAGCATCCTCTCTTCCTTTATTTAAAAAATGAGGGAGATAATCCAGATCTCTAAGTTTCTTCTTATTTTCAACATTTAAAAAATATTATTGATGGAATTTTAGAACAGCAGAGATTTTAGTCTAAATTTTATTTTCTAAATATATCATCATATGTATCCATCGAGTTAAAGGCTAGAATTAAATATTGTTCAAATGATGAAATAACACTATATTAGAAATAATTTCAAAGCCAGAATGAATGTCCACATTAAAAGATTCAGCGTGATCACTATTTGTCTAAAAGCAAAGCAATTTTTAATAAGTAATACCTGTTTAATAATTACCCTTAATTTTCTTTTCTTCCTTTATTTTTGATGTATTTAACCCTCATCTTGCTATTTTTATAACAGTTTCATTGTTTCCATGAAACAGGATAAATCTCTCCCAAAAAAAGTGCTCACAGAGACATCCATGAAGAAAACAAATATATTCTTGGTTCTCAAATAGTCTCAATGGCAAGAAGGCAGTCTTTAGTGAGTTTAGGACATCCATGAAGTATGGCTTTCAGAAAGCTGCTCATTTTGGCATAGTTCTGCTAGTGAAACTTAATGTGTTTTATGCTTTAATGAACGCAAGATAAAGTTTTAGAAAAACTCAGCTAGATCTGTGAGAGTAGCATTTTCAAATCTTACAGTTAAGACTTCAATCGTATGAGAGCAGGTTTAGAAAACATTTTTTATTAGACAAATTATGTAGACAAATTATACACAGAAAGCTCTGCCACTCATAACTGAGGCCTCCAAAAATGTTTTGTGTATTTGTATAATAGGCAATACATCAAAATAAGCCTATTTTAAATATTGTACATGGTTAACAGTTTGTTGATAGCTAAAATTGCTGCAACATCTGGTATGTCCCTAGATAGCTTGTTGTAAAGACTTTTCTGTTTTAAAATCAGAGTTGTGAATGAGATCATGAATGTTACAAGGGAAAACAAGATGTGCATGCACTTAGGTACTTGTTACCCTGGAAACAAAATGGGCTTTGCATGATAAGAAATTTTTCTGCCTTACACAGTAGACAATATTTGAAGATTTAGTACAAAACAGTGACAGTATAAGATGCTCCCCAGAACAGAATTAGCATCAAAATAGAATATACCTTAAGAATATACCTCTTAATTTCTCCTAAGCAAACCATGTAGGTTGAGTCCTATATCAATCCTAGCCACGGAATGAATTCGATTAAAATAAGCGTATGGCTGCAGAACACAGGATAAGTTCTTGCTTCCTACTCACCACGTTTTAATGTAAGGATTACAAACGAAGTTCACTCTACGTCTCTAACAGGTAAGGATGCTACTTTAGAAGGGTGTGCACAGAGAGGCAATGTTTTCACTGCCATCCTTCTAATATGCTCGGCACTAATGTAAGAAATATGCAGCTCCTCCACAGAGAACCAGATAAAAAGGAGGTTAAGATGAGAGCCCAGTCTGGTTATTACATTTTTGCTTTAGGATAATGTATGACATAATTAAGGCCACATCAATACTTCCTCTGGGCTCCCACTCCTCCCCAGCCACAGTTGTTATATTGATTGGCTTGCTGCTTCAGAAGAGGATTTTTAACCTTCGGTGATCTACGTTTAAAATAGAGCTCTATGTGCTGTTGATGTGGCTCAGCTAATAGCACTTTCCCTTTAGATAACTAATTAAAAGTAAAATTAGCAAGGTTAGCTTTGTACACTTCTGAATAACAAATGCAAAACCTCTTCGTGTGAGTTACATCTAGGAACAAATATTAAATCACCCTGGATGTTTTAATAACAAAGGTATAAAATATTCTCTGTTGGCAAACAATGTGAGTCAGAATAACATTAAAGCAACCTGCCTTTTCTATCTGAAAAGACCTCCTGCACTATACATAGTTCTGTATACAATATTGTTTTTTAAAACTAAAGCTTTATTAAATGAATTGCAATAGCAATGCCTTTATATATATATACACATTGTATAGGTGCATATATATGTATATATGAGATACTAAGTTATTTAACACAATAGAGGCTTTTGCCATATGATAAAGTTTACTGTACATAAGAAAAACTTTTAATACTGTACAATCACATAAAGGTCATATGCACTGTTGCAGTGCAAGAGTAATTTTAACTGTAGTCTTGACTGGCATATTAATGGCTTTTTTTGTAATCCTACAAAATTGCAGTCTCATATTATGTGGCCTGAATGGTCTTTAAATCATTTTACAAACGCTGCAGGGGTTGCCTTTGGTCCACAGTTAAAGGACACTCAACAGCCATGGAGCATTGTATGGATGCAGCCGTAGAATGTAAAAAGACTGAAGTTATTGCAATTATAGGTTTAAAAATAGAGAAATGGTATGTAAGAGGCCTTTATGTAAAATTAATCCTGCATATACTTTTAGTATACTCAGTGCACATTTCCTATACTTGAAGTACAGTATATGAAAAGCAGACTAATAGGATCCTAGTACACTATATTCTGGGAGAACAAGTTGAGTAATGAAAAAATGGAGGGAAATAGAGAAGAAGAGAGGGAAAAGGAAAAACAACAGTGGAGAAAAAGGAGGGGAAGGTGGAGAGAGAGAACTAGAATTGTTACTAATAATCCTGATTCCTTTTTAATAAAAAGTTACATCCATGTTAGTTCCACAATATTACAGTTGCTCCTCCAAAGGGAGTCCTAGAAATAAACAGAGGCGACGTTGGCTGCTCATATGGAGGTGCCTCGGTCAGGGTCATTACCCAGATTGAGCCCCAGGGTTGGGGTTGGCTGATAAGGAATAGATGACATTGTTTTTATTGGACTCCTGAAAAAGCCCCCATTAGGTGCCCTGTGCCTAAAAGGGCCAGTTCGGTGCTCAGGCACGTTGCCAAAAGCAAACCCAGAGGCAGCTTTAGCTGACAAGGTGCGGCTAAGAGTCTGGATCTGCTCTGGGATGAAGGTGGTTGTGGTGATGTGAGTGTTCCTGAAATCACTGATCTGCTCCAGTGCTTGTCGTGTTGGCAAAGTGTCAATGTCCAGAGGGGTCAAGTCAATTGACGAGGTGGAAAACTGTTTATGGGGACTGTCGTCATCTGTGCACAAGCTATTTACACGTCTATGGAGGTGCTCCAGGTCAATTTCCTTGTCATCCTGGAGATGAAGAAAAAGAAAATAAGGTTCTTATCAGTACTAGCTTCCATGGTAAAAAAAAAAAAAAAGTTCAGCAAACATGTAATCAACTGAACTTTGGGGTTTATTCATTCAACAAATATTTACTGAGCACCTAAAATGAGTCAGGCACTGTGCAGGCTTCTGGGAATATCAGTAGGATCCTGAGATAAAGCTATCTGTAATTAAATATTTTTCTTGCAGTGAAAGTTCTAAAATGAGTACACGTCCCCATGCAACTACAGAGATAGGAGAGCCTTAGATGAGTAATTACGATCCTATAAAAAGCAGGCCCAGGCAAAACGGTACAAGTATAAAGTCTCCCACCACCCCTCCCCACCCCTTCTTCATACATGCTGCTGCTTTTTTCAGAATCTCATTCCAAGCCGGAGTTTTGTTGCTTTCTGCCATTTGGTCTAACCTTAACTTTACGTTCTTACAGGAGAGAGGTATGCCATGCTATTTCATACTGAAGGGTTAATATCTGTTAAAGTGCTACTTCGTGCAGTCCAGAGATATGTGAGATTTTTTTTTCAGAGAGCAACCGTCAACCTAAGAGCATCAGTTTCTAATTGAGAAATCTCATACACATAAAATATCTAGTATCTGAATTACACAATATGAAGTCTGTGGGACATTTAGAGACCCTTTCAAATCAGGACATGTGAATGGTTGCTTTAATTTAGGGTCAGTTTTATCCTAAATGTCTCTAAACTAAAGATGTGTTAGGCTATGCTAATAATGTTTTTGTCAGAAGGCACTTCATAAACAAAAGGAAGTAAAACATCACATTCTTGGAGATGAAACCTCTTCATAAATCCCTTAGGATCTTCACTAAATGTCAAGTGTTAAAGCTCAATATTTGAAAAAATAGAAATAGTAAGAAATAAAATTGTCCTTGTTCTCAGTCTTATTTATGGCTAGGCTCAACAGATTAAATTTATGAGGACTTAGAAATATCTGTTAATCATAAGAGGAGAAAATATTTATTCACAGTATGTGGATTAGTGGTCAGGAGTTTGAGGGGGTATGTATTTTTTCATTATGCTATTACAGAGCTCCTCAGTGAAAAATAATTTGATGTGCATCATTGTTTTTCCTTCTGCTTTCTCATTTTAAAATCCAATAAAAATATCCATTAATGCAATATTATCACTGAGACTTTAGAGGGTTGAGACATATAATTTTATGGTTCCTACAGCAACTGTAACACAGTCATCTATCAAAAGATATAATAATGCAAAAATTTAATATCATATATAGTGATTCAAAATGTAAGGAGCTCAGGGAATCCTTAATTTCCAGATTTTTGAGAATATGAAGTCTCGGCTATAATGCTGCATTAATATGGTCTTTTGCATTGAATCAATGTCAACAGAGATACCAGAAGCTTATTCCGCAAAGAAAACACTACAATAAAACCTGATTAATGTTTAATTCAGTCTCCACTTATCTAGAATGTATGATCAACCACACAGGTAGGGAACTAAGATTTATCTTTGGTACGCCAAGCTTTCTTGCAAATGGTGCTGATCATCTTTGCACATTAGGGAGTAGGAAAGCATCCTTAGGACTACTTAGAAAACAATCTGCTTGAAAGAATATATTAACCTACAAAATTCCCATGCAAATGAGCAGTCATTTTTATTTGCATTAAAGCAGATCCTCTCAGGAGTTGCCCTAGGCATCAGTTAGCCAAGTTCTAGTTACAGGAAGTTTAAAACTTTCTTCAAATCTATCCATCAAATCATTTAACAAATTCAGGTTGTTTTTCATTTCAATATCTGAAAGCTTTAGTGCATGTAATTTCATTATTCAAAAAATTTCACCATTTTGGTTCAGTGGAAATAGGATAAATGAATCAAGAAGTTTCTTTTAACTGCATATTTTCTTTGGTGATTTATAAACACTGTGATTTATGATGAAAACAAGGCAATATTATTTTGAAAGAGGTAGCATATATAATTCTGCAATTATTCTTTTAGATATCTAGAAAAAACTAATTAATTTTAATTGGTAAGCTGACTCAAAAGTAGGGAGAAAAATGAAATTTTGGGTGATTCCCTGATGTAAATGTGGCAAGTTTGGGATTATGGTATAGCCCCCAATATAGGATCATTTCTATGGATCTCTGTGTATATAAAGGGAAGCGGTCACTCATGGTGAAGAGAAAATTCTATTATTTTTACCTCAGTATTGCATTCTTTCAAAGGCCTAGTCTTTGAGACACAGTAATTGGTCTACAACTGAAATAACAAACTGAAATAAGATATTAAGCATCTTTGTGCATTGGTTGAGCAAATCATGGCTTTTAAAACTCTTTTTAGTCTCTCCTAAGAGTCCAGAGAATGGCGAAGCCTATTATGACTGGTGAAATCCTCAGTCTTTCAAATTCTGTAGTCTAGTCTTCATGGATCTGATAGGCCCACAAATGGAAACTGGGATTGGCCTTATCAGTCTTTGCATTCTGTAAATTTACTTCTGATCCCCAGAGGAAACAGACAAAGTGACCTCCCTCTCCCAGCCCGTGACACCCCCCCCCCCCCCCGTGACTGGCCTGCTCCCGGCTCAGGGGGGAGCCCACCAAGTACCTCTTTGGAGGGGACCCGGGAGCCTTTCCTCTTGTTCCACCACGTCTCCAGCATGGCTATGAAGCAGGAGAGGACAATGCCGGCAGCCAGGATGCAGAAAACCCCTGCAAAGCTCTTGATGTCCAGGGCGCCCCCTTTCTGCTTGGTGTCCACTGAGGAGTACAGGTCACACTGGACATTCTTGGGCCACCACTTGTGCTTCAGGATGTCCATGTCACCACTCTGCTGAAGCTCCAGGATCCTTGGGGTCAGGAAAACAAGCACATGTTACTGCAGACAGGGCAGTGGCTTCGTCCTCAGCGCCTCCCATCATGAAGGAGGCCGGCCACCAGGTGGAAATGACTGTGCCTCAGTCAGGCTGCAACTCTAGGAAACCCAAAGCATGATCCCGCTCACTCCATAGACCTGGCTGCTTCCTTCTCTCTCCATCCCGTCCCCTGAGTCCCCTCCCTCCCCTCCTCCTTTTGGTTTCATTCTATCACTGTACAAATTCCCCCCAGTTCACTGCAGTGTTTTCACAATTACATTTCAGAGATGCTGTTTTGATGTGGTTTCAAGCTGCTGCAGTTCTGTTTCTTCCCTACAAACAGAATGATCCTCATGCTTTTATGAAGAATGTTTTGCTGCTTAGAGCAAGACGCTAGCATAATGTCGCCAAGCATATGCTACACGCACAGAAATTCAATTAAAAAGACTTCTATTATTTAACCCAGTGTGGTAGAAAGCCTTGGGATAAGTTTGAAGTTGATAAACCACATCATTTTCAGTGTTTTTTACAACTGGTCTACTTCTTTTGATGCTAAAGGGGCAGTAATCTTACCTTGGAGAACAAGAAGAGCTGACCAGAGGCATTCAAAAGTAGTTAAATTCAAGTAAGGAACAGCCTTCTTCTTCTTCTTCTTCCTCTCCCCTACCCAGAGTCTGGGCATAGCTACAAAGTTTGCAGCTTTATAAAGTGTGATTCTTACAGAGGAATTCTCAACTTCAAGTGCTCCCAAGGTTCTGCGACCTGTCTTGTTCTGCCCTCCTCCAGCTGTGCCCCTTCTGACCAGACTAGGCCATCCTCTCCAGAGTGTGCCCATAATCAGGGGTCCCTGGAATTTCCTGGCCCAATGGCTCAGTGCTCTTCTAGGGACCTTGGGCCTACTCCAGGGGTGTCCACCTGAGAGTGGGGCTTAGGGTCACAAGGGCCCCACAGGTATGAGGGGTGGCATCTGCATGCAGACAGGACACGGACGTATGAGCTCAGGTGCACACAGGGCTTTGGGCAGCACAGGGCTGCAGGGGGAAGGACAAGGACCCACAAGCCACCTTTCTGTGAGCCCAGGTAGGTGCAGACCTCCTGGCCACTCAAAATTAAGACAGTTGAACCTGACCTCTTGGAAGCTATGGACATGTATTTGTCAAGAGACTGGGTCATATTGCATCTAACAGTTTTTAGCTTGCTTTAGAATGTTTTCATAATTAAATGTAGGATGTGTGGTCTTCCATTTATCCTTTTGCCTTTGGTCTTGGATGATTTGGGATGAGGTCAAAGTTTGGAGAAAAGAATGAAGACAATCTAGGCATAGATCACTCACTTTGGGTGAACTATTACCTCTATGCCTACTTTATACCATCCATGTGGCCAGAAGAATGAGCCCAGTCATGAAGGGAAGGCGATTTTATATACTACATGTGGGACCAACCTTTCTCCTAAGTTAAACAATAGTGAGACCTGCCCCAGAGCTGTGACAGGAGTTGGTCACGTGTCCCTGGCCCCTCCCGTGGGAGCTCAGGGCTGACACCGCCCTGGAGCCTCCCTTACTCTCCTCCTTGCTTCTTAAGAGATGGATCTGTCTAATGCCCTGTTACCTCAGGATGTTGTCCTCCAAAGGTAGTCAATTGATTAATTGGATATATTAAAATGATTATGCATAATAACAGATTACATGTCATCTGTATTCCAGTCTTTACCCCAAATAAATTTGTTTACATTTCCAGAACTTTCAAAAGTGTATTCCACAGGACACTAGAATCTAGAGGTACCCTTGCAAGAAAAGGACCCTCTGGTCATTAACTTTGAGAAATATCTTCTTAGAAATTTACAAAGGTATCAGCTTATTCAGTCTGTAAGATGACCCACAGAAAACCTGAATGATTTCATGTAAATTAGCCACCCCCTAAAGTATTTTCTTTCATTTTTCCTCATGATTCTCTCCACACGACAAATATGAATACTCTGGGGAGCTGCAGTTGGAGGAACACACTTGAAATATAATGCCCTGATCCAGAGAAACAACTGCTTGTGGGCACTTCTGGCACTGTGTTAGGATCACACAAATACACAACTATGCCATCAGAGTTACTAGGCTGGCCCATTCATACATTCCATTTAGATGGTGTTGGTGCTGCTAATAAAACTGTACAAAGTTTCATTTCTGCAAGGTGAATAAGTTCTAGAGATTGCTACGCAACATTTCGCCTGTAGCTAATAATTCTGTATTGCACACTTAAAAGTCTGTGAATAGGTTACCTCTTGTGTTCAATGTTCATACCATGATAACACTAATAGGAAAATAATGGTGACTCCTTCAGGTACTTGCCTGTCTAAGGGCAGGGCAAGTAGGTAGTCAGGGCACCACTGAGTACCTCGAGGGAAAACTTCAGTTATCTTTGAACAAATAATCATTCTTCAATTTGTGTTTATAAGTATGTTGTTGTTAGGTACTGTAGAACAACCCTCATAGGGTTTTTCCTTTTCTTTTTTATTGGAAAGTTTTAATGTACAACTTAATGTGTTTCCCTCGTAGGGTTTTCAATGGGTGATTGTTTTGGGATTGTTTGGGAGTGGATTGCCATGTCCTCCCACTCTTGCGGTACCGGGGAATCAAACTCAGGGCCTCAGAGAGCACAGAGCAGCACACTACCAACTGAGCTAAATCCCAGCCCTCAGTTATCTTTGAACAAATTATAATTCTTAAATTTGAGTTTATAAGTATAGGTAGATATAAAAGGAGAATACAGCTGTTCCTCAGTGTGCTTGGGGGACACTTCCAGGAGCTGCTGCAGATACCAAAATCTAAGGGTGCTCAAGTACCTTACATAAAATGGTATAATATTTGCATATAACCCCCACACATCCTCCCTTATGCTTTAAATAATTTCTTGATTATTTATAATACCTAACACAATGTAAATGCTGTATCAATAATTGAATTTTTAGGGAATCATGACTAGGAAAATGAAGTCTGTACCTATTTTGAATGTGTTTGTTCTGTAGTTGGAAGAGTCTGTGGATGTGGAGCACATGGATCTGGAGGGCTGACTGTATATCCAGACACAAGAGAAGACCCGAGCCTCACTCCCCTCCTCCTCCCACCACACCACATTGGATAGCATCTGTGGAAGTGTAAGACCATCCCCCATAGAACTTATCATTATTTATAATTGTTTGTGGTTCCCTGAATATTGTCTGATCCCCTTTCGAGAATGCATTCATCAGCCTCCATATTGCCTGTCATAGAGCAGGAGATTTATCGGGAGAATGTGCCCAACATAGTTTTTGCTAAATGAACCCTGCCCTCAGTTCCCAGCCTTTTTCTTATCACTGAAGAAGTCTTCTAATTTATTCCATATCCCCCATATTCATCTATCCATTCAATAAATGTTTAAAGAGGGGCCTCATGCCTGACATTTCCTGGAGTACAGAATTTATTCTAAATCACACTGCACCTTCAGCAAGGTTGGCCTGGGCAACACTGAAGTTTTTCTCCACTTCTTATTCAATTCATTCTTTCCTTTCATCCACTTAGGAATGGATTAGAGCCTACTTTTTTTTTCTTAGTGGGATCTCAGACCCTCATGTTTCATTCACTTATTCTGTCTCCTTATTTTTTTGGAACCTGGAGAATACTTTAACTTTGAAAATATTTACAGAAGTATACAATTATATTTCCTACATTTCCATTCTAATAGGAGTTAAAGGTAATAAATCAAAAGAATTTGTTTAACTGCCTGGCTCTTAAGTTCAGCAGGCTGGGTGACAGATGTTCACAGGGGGAAGAGGGAAGGGTATGTCCTATGGGTCTTCTAGCATGACAAACACAAAGAGATCTGCATGTGGCTGATCTGCAGGCTGCTGCAGCTCAGGTGACTGAGGCATCGCAGGGGAGACCCCATCTTTGGGGAAATACAGAGCAGTTGGGCTACAGGACCCCTCAGCTAAGCTCTGACTAGCTCACAGCAGATTCTAGGAATATAGCCTGGCATGGGATACGAGGTTGGGAGGGAGACAAAATGTCCTTTAAGCTGAGTCAAAATCTTACTACAAAATCTAATGACCCCAAAAAGTCCCTCAGAAAGGGACCCTCTTTTTAACAAAAACTCTATTTCAGGTAGATAAAGTAAGTTTATTAAAATAAAATGCATGGCCTTAAAGATTGATGTGATGAAATCTTATAATAGATGAAGAGACATTCTGTTTTCAAATCCTCATGAGGCTTTGGTCCTTTTAAATGAAGCTTAAGAACACACCTATGGAGAGTTTGACTATTTAATTATAAGTAACAATGACACGTGTGTGTGTGCACGTGCACGCGTGCACGTGTGCCAGTGCGCACATCCATGCAAGAATCTTGCTCCAAAATGCTTAATTAATGCTAAGAAAACTTTTGGCTTTATGGCATAACAATTTTTGTTATATGTGCAAGTTCCACAGGATGGCAGTCTTTGCTCACAGAGAGCAAAGTGTTCCTGCAGTTAACCTGTGGGTTTGAAATGCATAAAGTATAAAATTCTTAGAGCTGTTAGCACTTAAACTATTAGAAACAAAATTAGCTATTAGGTTGTGATGAACAATTGGATGGCTAAAACCTTTTCAGAAACATTCCTGCCACTCTTACCCCAGGGTGATGCCGAAGACAACTTGCTTTTGAGACCTATTGTGGTAAGACTGAATGAGAGCACACGTTAATAGTCCCTTGCTCATTGCCTGGCCTGTGGAAGGCTCCTAGGACTTGAAAGCCACCATTATTATAATCAGCATGTGTGAGTAGCATTCTTTCTCTGGACCTGTTCTGGTATGTTTTTCTTAATGGAGAATTATATGCTCGTATGAATCTGTGAATGACTGATTCACTGACAAATACATTGCATTTCTCTCCTTTGCCGAAAGTATTAAAACATTTGCAATCTCACTGAACAGAAAAATATTAGAAATCTATAAAACCTAGCTGCAGTGTGAAAGCAGTTAATGAATTCTGTATTCATTGAATTCTTTATTGATACAAATGAGCAAATTTCAGGGCAAGGCAGTAAGGAAGCAAAAGATCCTTCTTTCATATTTAATTAAAAATGTTCACTAGATTTAGGCAGTTGTCTTGTGAAACTTTTTACTGAAGGTAATAACCATTTGTGTTTAGGACTTGCACTATCATTGATCACTTACCATCTGGAATTGTTACTCTAGGAACTGATTTTCAAATTAATTTGTTTATAAAAAACAGGTTGCTGAAAGATAGATGCAAAGCTCTAATTCCACACAGATGACTTAATGGTGCTTGCCATTAAATAATACAGCAACCTGTAGAGTCCTTCTAAGTTTTATTGGAATCATGGCCCTCAGGTAAATTCCTGTTGAACCAAATGTACAAAAATGTACCTGGTTATCTGAGAAAAATGACACCTGCCTTTTTAGTCATTTCTACTAGGAAAGACCTTAGGGGCAATCAGACTTTTTTTTTTTTTAATAAGTGCAAGAATTCTTATTTTTTCCCAGGCCATATCTACAGGAACTCCTATGACTTTTGCAATCAGACTTCCCATCTCCTAGAAGCATATACTACTCGAATAAAAAAGATTGCCTATGTTATGTCTTTTCTCTCCCTCTCCCTTCCCCATGTTAGAAAAGACTAAGGCCCTGCAGCCTCCAACACACCACTATCCAGAAGTCAGCTCTCTCTCTCTGTTTCAGAGATTTGGTAAGCCCTGAGTGAACCTGTCATCAATATGCTTCCTCCAAGCCAAACAATATAATTGTAGTGTGATTGCAAATTTATTCATACTACAATTCGGGTATGCAAAAAAAAGGTAGCTTTTCTCCCTAGCTCAATTATCTTCCTCTAAGGATGGTGCCCACTGACCAGGTCTTCAGAAAAGTGGGAACAATGCTAAATTTAGCTCATGGTTTAAAATTTAATCTGATCTAATAATTCCACACGTCTCTGAGAGAATTACTGAGTCTTTCCAGTCGATTCTGCATCCCCTCACTCTCTCTCAAGATGGCATCAGTGGAGGGCAGGACACTGTACTCCCTGTGGCAAGGGGAGCAAAGGCACTGTGGTCCCTTGGCTGTCCTAGGATTTGCCTGGGCTCCAGCTGAAGTCTGCCCAGGCCTTCACTCTGCTAACGCTGCTAATGCAGGGCTCCCTCCTTCGGCCCTGTCAGGCTGGGGCTCTGCCCTGAGCCTCTGCCTTTCCCTCACCTCGGCCCTGACAGCTCTGCAGCTCTTCATATGCCTGTCATTGCCTGTGGAGGCTCTTAGACAGGTCTCTGCGCTCTAACTTAGAGCTGATACCAAGGAGGAGCAAGATACCCGGAGGGAAGATGGGTCCTCTGCTTCCTCCTGGCCCTGTGCCTCTGGCTCTTCCACCCTCAGAGGTCTGCTGTGGGTGCAGAGCCCGCTGTGCCCAGGGATACCCCGTGAAGGTCCTAACAGCCAGGGAAGCCTCAGACCTCGCCCCTCCACTCGGTGGGCTATTCAGCTTGGTGTCCCTCTCCTGGACCTGCCTCTGTTATAAATCACAGGCCAAGAGAGGTAAGTCCTGCCTCTCCTCTCCCAGCTATCTTCCTTGCTCTCCAGGTCTCAAGCTTCGCAGCCCATCAACAGAGAGGATTCTAGCTACATTATGATGTAAGGGCTGGGGTTTAGCTCAGTTGGTAGAGTGATGCTCTGCACTGTCTGAGGCCTTGGGTTGGATTACCAGCACCACAAAAAGGGGAGAAGAACATGGCAACCCACTCTTGAAACAATCCCGAAACAATCAGCCATTGGAAACCTAATGAGAGGCACTGTGAGTCAGAAATTGGATGGCACCTAACAACCACCACCATGATGTACACTCTATGACATGAGACCTTTCAGGTATTTCTCCAATTTGGAAGTACTGATGAAACTTGGAGCTAGGGTTGGGTGCAGACAAAATACATCATTGTAAGTTTTCAGAAACAAATTTAACTGTCCATACTTAAGAATTTCAGGTATAACTAAATTTAAAAGATATTTAAGGATCGAGTCCCACCATTTAGTAATGTTTAATATCAGTTATTGCTGAGAAAGAAATTTGGATATACTTGAAAAAAATCATCTTTTGGGCACATGAATGGATCTATTTTGGCCCAGAATATCCATAGTATAAAATTCCTTTGCTTGGTATTTACAAAAATTTTCTCTCCATTACGATTGAGAGTTAATACAAACAGATGATTTTAAGAAACACATTAGATCAATAGGTATTTCATTCATGTTATTTCTTTCATTCTAGTTTTGGAAAATTGTAGGTAACTTGAATAGAAACATGTACTTATCAAAGATGAAGATTTAAACAAGTAAGTGGTTCTCTGGCATATCTAATATCACGATTTGAATACAGGAGTTGTAAAAACAAATTCTAGCAACTTCCTATGAATCAGGTATCAATAGATTATTTCTCCTAAGCAAAATCTCTAAGTGATCAGTTAGTAGCATTAGATACAACAAATATTTATTAATACTATTTAACCCCTCAGTAAAGCCAAATAGCTGCAAGAAGGCTATTAGAAACTATTTCTTTTGTTTAGATGAGAGTTTTAACTAGTTCTTCCAGGTAGTTGAACCAAATACCAGTTGTTTAAGTCCAGTCCCCTAAGATTGCCTAAGATCATGGAGGTGAGTAGCATTTCATGCATTTTAAAGTAAGTTCATGAATATCATCTTTTGACCAAGGGCCAATTTTTATTTTTTTAAATTAAGGGTCTTCTAGCCAATATTTTAGACTTTTCAGACCATATGATCTCTGTTGCTGTGACTCAACTCTGCCTTCATAAATTTGAATGCCAACATAGAGTATGTAAACAAATGGGATTTATTTATTAAAAAAACAAACAACCTCCAAATTAACAACAACAACAACAACAACAAACAAGCCAGAAGCCAGATTTGGTCTGCTGGCTATGGTTGCTAACACACAGAACAATAACTCTATGAACCCAACAAGTTCCCATTTCACCCATAATAATATTGAAGTTCAGAGGGCCTACATGACAGAGCTAAAGCTATATTATTAGAAAGTATCATAGTCTGTTGTAGGACCAGAGATTCTGACTCTTATTCTAGTGCTCTTCTGACCACATATTAATATGTATTAATTAATATGTAGTAATGTTCATTATTAGCTGGGGTTTAGCTCAGTTGTTAGAGTGCTGCTCTGCACTCTCTGAGGACATGGGTCAATCCCTAGCACCTCAAAACAGGAGAAGAATGTGGTAATCCACTCCAATTGCAATTGCAAAAAGCAAATGCAAAAACAAGTAGCCACTGAAAACCCTATGAGGGTTTCTTTGAGTTGGACCCAACTCAATGGCACCTAACAACAACAATGCCCATTATTATGTGTGCATGTTTAAATGAGTACAAAGTGATCATGTGTTGATTTTGTATTTGACCACACTCAGAAAGAAATTAATATACACAGTGTATTATAATTATATTAATAATGGCAGTGTAATCCTTCATGTAGTTTTGGATTTCTTTCTTTCTTTTTTCTTTCTTTCTTCTTCTTCTTTTTTTTACAGTACTTGAAGGGGCTGAACACAGAGGCTTACACATGTTTTGCAAGTGCTCTACCACTGGGCTGCACCACCAGCCCCCTTGTTATTTTGAGTCAGGTTGTCAGGGTCTTGTTCAGTTATAAATAACCCAATACATAAGTGGGCAAAGGAAATGAACAGTTTTCAAATGAAGAAGTGCATAAGGCTAAGAAGCACATGAAAAAATGGTCAGTATCCTTGGCTATTAGGGAAATGCAAATTGAAATAACACTGAGATTCAATCTATTTCTGATCAGAATGGCCAGAATCAACAAAACAAATAATAACAAGTGCTGGCAAGGATGCAGAGAAAAAGGAATACTTTTACATTGCTGGTGGGACTTTAAATAGTTTAACTACTTTGGAAATCAATATGGAGGTACCACAGAAAACTAAGAATAGAACTGCCATACAACCCAACTACACACTTCTGGGAATACACCCAAAGGGAGACAAGTCATCCTATCACAGAGACACCTGCATCTCCACATTTAATGCGGTACTCTTCACAATTGCAAGAATATGGAACCAACCAAGATGCCCATCAACAGAAGAATGGGTAAAAAAATGGTGGTACATATACACAATGGGACATTACTACACAATAAAAAGAATGAAATAATGTCATTTGCAGTAAAATGGATGGGACTGGAGAACATCATCTTAAACAAACGAACCCAGACCCAATAGGAGAAACACCATACGTTCTCATATGTGGGAGCTAAGTATTAAAGGAAGAAAAAACAAATTATACATATGTAGATATATAAAAATGAACAATCAGACTTAGCTAAGAAGGGAAAGTATAAGCAGAGTAGAAAGAAGGTGGGAAGGGACTAGGGTGGAAATCTAAGGTTGTAGAAGGCAGGAAGGAGTGGGGAAAAATGTAAAGGCATAAAGGAAGAGAGGATAATCTCAAATTAAATGATGCAACTTTATGAATACATGGGAAAGAATAGGGGAATATAACCCACAATTGCATATGAGCTTTACTACATACTAATGAAAGGGTTCCATAAACTTTACAAGTTGATGAAAGTGTAACCAAAAGCAATGTAAATAGCAAATGCCTTATTACTCTGTACCCCACCATTTATCAATAAAGGGAAAAAAAGTTATGCAGGCTGCCTCTGGTCTCCAATTTGCAATCATTCTGCCTCCACCTAAGTCACTAGGGTTACAAGCATGCAACATCGTGCCTGGTTCTGGGTTTCCTTGTTTGTTTGTTTGTTTGTTTGTTTTTTATTATCCTGGGATATTGATTTGAACTTTTACCCAGTGACTGGGACTACCCATGTTCCAAGAGTGACTACCTTACTTATTAGAGATTAGATAGTATTCGTTGTCTGAGGCTCGCATCTGCTGACTTGCTCTCTAGACAATGGCAGTTTTAGCTTGAAATCAAGGGAATATGAGATGATATGATACTCCTAAACAGAACTCCCAGGGAAATGATTGTGATTTACTTAGAATGAGTAAGACAATTCACTGAGGTAGAAAGGTGGTGTCTCTTTTAATCAAAAGATATAAAAATGTTTTTATTGGATAAACTATAAATTAATTGAAAGTTTTTCAAGTTGGTAAAGAATTACTATATCCAATAAAAATGACTGCACATTACCACTAGAAGGGTCTGAGAGAAGAAAGATCATATCTTTCACTCCTGCCCAACAGTTGAAGTGGTCTGCCCTGTTCCCCACTTCAAGGTGTAGATCCACAGGGCTTAATTACAATCTCAGTTATTGCTGCACAGCAGAGACCTATATAAAAAGAGAAGCTTCTTGCATTGCTTCAAACCAGGCATCTCACTTCTTTCTTTTTTCTTTTTTTATTAGTGTTTTATTTATACATGTTGGGAGGGTACAGAGTAATAAGTCAGTTGATATATTCCTTATGCAACTATCAAATTAGTATTGCATATATTTTTATCTCAAACATTTTACAGAACAAAATAAACAAAAAAGGTAAGAGTTTTAATTAGCATGTAATGACAGTCATATGCAACCATGTATCTTATTTTCAAATTGGAAAAGAATCTGATAAAGTTTTTAATTGGTCATATCTGGTTTTCTTATTGAGAGACAGTATTCATGTCCTTGTGTAGTAACTAATACCTTCCTAATAGGTTCATTTTTCTGTGTATGGAAAATAAATTATACATTTTATCCAGAATGCCTATTTTCCAAAGGCATAGCAATTAAAAATACATGCATAATGGTTGGGCTGGGGTTTAGCTCAGTTGGTAGAGTGCTGCTCTGCATTCTCTGAGGCCGAGTTCAGCCCTTGTTGTTGTTGTTAGGTGCCATTGAGTCGTGTCCAACTCATAGCGATCCTCATAAGGTTTTCAATGAAGGATGTGGCAGCCTACTCCTGAAGCAATCCTGAAACAATCAGCCATTGAAAACGCTATGAACAGCAGAGAAACACTGACATAGTGCTGGGCAAGGCACAATGTTGGGGAGTGTTTCTTTCTGTTGTGCATAGGTTCGCTGTGAGGCAGACTCGATTTGATGGCACCTAACAAACAAAATGTTGCAAAATTTATAAAGCGTTTGTCAAAAACTTTGCATATTATTTGATTTACTTCTATATTAATTGACTGATTTGATTGATTGTTCCACCTCTACCCTCTTATTCCTGTGAGAGGCTTTAAGAAAGGTGATGTTACTAAGGTCTCATTTTACAGTTTGAGACTGAAGCTCAGACATGAAGAAAAATTCCCAAGATCACACAGCTAGTAAGTGATCCATTCAGCTCTCAAACTCAGGTCTTCTAGCTTCTATACTTTATTTGAATACACCATCAAGATCTTCATTATCCCTAATGAAAACCTGTGAAAGTGGAAGCTGCCTCTTCATATTCTGCTTCATTATTAACTAAGACTGACTCCTCAAGTCCCTTGGCTAAGCTAGCATGCATTCCAGTGTAGCCATTAACAAACATTACACTTGGCATAACACACTCTGATGTCCCGGGAGAACCACATGAATATCGCATGAGTTCATTAATCTCTTTGTGATTAGAGTAAACGTCAGATGAATTCATTATCATGAGGCACTTAGGGGAGTTTGCAAATGTTATCAAAACAAGGAAGTGCATCCAAACAAGGAAATGCTGTTGTGAAATCCTGTCCTTACCCAACCTAAGTCAACACATTGTGAAGTTTCCAACCTATGATATACAGGATCCCATAGTTATCCCAATGAATTTTTTGCTTAGAATGTAAGCAATCCTGCATAAAAGATATGCTGCTTCTTAAGTAACATCCAACTTTCAAAAACTGCATTATTTAATGTTTAACAGTTAGAGAAAAATTTTTGTTCTACTATTGATGAGATCGTTGTTACCTCTGAGAACAACCATACTTTAAGGATATATTATTTGGTTGAAGGTCAACCTTAATGTTGAAACATATGGTATCTATTCAAGTAGATCTCTCTAGGTTACAGCCATCTCCTTCAAACATAAGTCTTGTCCTGTTGAAGGGGGGCAAATTCAGCATTGTTCAGAGATGCAATTGCTTGAAAAATCAGATTAGCAATATGACAAATCTCAAGACTTTGGTGACTAGTGAACTTTAATTATTATATATTTTATGTGTTTATGCTGGCAGTAAAAGTCAAGCACTCATCATAGAAATGGCAGACATGATCTTTCATAAAATGAGTGCTGGGCGGCAAATGAATAGATAATCAGGATAATGAAGGCAGGCCAGAGAGATGCCAGGGAGCCGAGAAGACGGAGACAATGGCTCCCACTGAGACAGAGGGCATAATTGCAATTGGAAAGAGAACACTTTTGGTGATCTTTTGAAATGTCAGCTACATCCTTAAGCTCAGTGTGATATTTGGGTTATAGAGTAAAGGGGAAAATTCCTTTCCTTCTGCAGTGAGACTGGCAGTGATCATGTCTGCTTAGAGTCACTCTGCGAGCAAAACAATCTTCTGACACACACCTTACAGGTGCATGCTTACAGAAAAGTGGCATCAAGTCAAACTTATTTTGTGTGGCATATTTTATATTGTATATTTATGGATATTTTCCTATCTTCAAGTCTGGCATATAAACCTTAAAATAAGTAGAATCTTGAAGTGGGTGCCATCAGTAAAATGAATAAAGGTTGTGATACAGATCTTTGTCACAGTGTGAGGAGACAGAAGGTGAGGGAAGAGATACTTCTTGGAGGAACAAACACTGTCCTGAACATGTGTACAAATACTGAACCTTTAAAAACTAAATGAGAATGTAAATGTATGGAAAGAATGCAATATTCCCACTGCCAGTATAGAAGGTAGTTTAGTAACTGGGGATTCTTTTATGATGCAAATAACATCTCCGAAGTTAGAGGTTCTGTAGCAATATATGCTTTAAAAAACCCTCAGGGTATGTTTGTATTAAAATTGGCAGATCAGTTCAGTGCACCTATTAAAATTCTCAGCCAAGAGTTGGATCTTTAATACTAGTACAACCTTAGGAAAATGTTTTCCTACCTTTTTTCTTTCTTTTTTTTTTTTTTTTTTTTTTTTTTTTTTTTTTTTTTTTTTTTTTGTGGTACTGGGGGATGACCCCAGGGCCTCATGCTTGCATGCTTTGCAAGTGCTGGACCACTGAGCTGCACCCTCAGCCCATTTTTTTTTTTTTTTTACTTTTTTGAGACAGGGTCTCGCTAAAGTACACAGACTGCCTCTGGTCTTGAACTTGAGATCCTCCTGCCTCTGCCTCCTGAGTTGCTGGGATTATGGGTGTGTGCCATTGAGCCTGAAGCCCTTTTCCTACATTTTACCACACTTTCATAGATGGAAAGACTAACAGATTTTTAAAATTCTCTTTTGATTTTTTAGATAGATTGTGTTATATTTAGCATAATTCCAACACTAATATAAATGTTTTGATTTTTAGTACTGTGTTAATAATGTAACAAATTTTTCTCAAGGTGACTAGACCCATAGGAAAATTATATTTCTATTCATTTTGGACATTATAAAAAAGCAAATTCTACTTCTTAACTTCTTCCCATCAAGAATCCAGATATGCTGCTATGTTTCTATAAATACGAGAACAAAACAAAACACAAACTGGGTCTTGGACATTAACCTGCAATTATGCTACTGCGTAATTACACCGCACTGTGATTACATACTCTGAAAGGGCCCCACAAGGCACCTACAAAAGGGCCTCCACACCTTGGCTACGGGAGGCAGGGCATTTGAGGGACAATCTTTTGGGATAAGTCATGCTAAAATGAGAAAGGAGGAATGACTTGTTGTTAGGTGTTGTCGAGTCGGTATCTGACTCATAGAGACCCTATGTATAACAGGAGAAACACTATTGTCAGTGCTTCTCTGCTACTCATAGGGTTTTCAATGGCAGATTGATTTTTGGGAGTGGGTTGCTGGGTCCTTCTCCCAAGCCTACAGCACCTGGTATTCCCAGATGGTCTCCATCCAAGGACTAACCAAACCCGATCCTGCTTAGTTTCCGAGATCTGATGGCATCGGATGCCTAGGACTGAGAAAACCCTGGGGATTGGGAAGAGTCATCTGGACAGAGGAAGATGCTTGTATAGAGGCCCAGCAGATAGGAAGGATGGGCATTTTCCTGAGGAAGTGAAGAGAGTTCCTGGGCCTAGGGCATGGATATGGGAATGCTGGAGAAGTACAGTCTGCAAGTTATTTAAGGAGTCTGAAGTCACTCCTGAGGTTTTTGGCATTTTCCTTTCCTCTTCTAGATGCTAGCTTCCTCCAGGGAAGGTGCGATGCATGCATTATTAATTTTGTTTCTTTGGCTTCCGGCACATGACATGCCTTAGTAAATAGTGAGTAAATGAGTGACAGAAGAGCCTCCCTGTCCTCCCTCCCCTAAAGCTGTCTCTCAGGACTCACCCCTTGCCTCTGAAAAATGCCTCTGAGCCCTGCCCATTGAGTAGTGAACCACACACTGGCTGTGACGTTTCCTACGGTCACTGAATCACACTCTGCCTTGTGAATTATTATTTATATTTGATACCAGCTTTTCTTTTTGTGCATTTCTTGTATTTTTAATCACTCTGTGAACACCTGGAAGACGAAGATCTTAAATTAGGTACTTTGTTGTATTCCTTATACCACAAGTACAGTGATCTACCTCAGTATCAGCTCAATAAATATTTATTAACTTGATCTGTTATGGATGTAAAAAAATTTGGTACTCAAAGTCATGATGTTATGAAGTAAATGTTTATATTCCTCCAAAATCCACGTGTGGACTCCCTGAGCCCCATGGTGACAACATATAGAGGTGGGGCCTTTGTAAAGTATTAAGGATAAACAGGGCTATGGGGGGGCCTGATCTGAAGGATTAGTGCCTTTATTCAAAAGATGCACCAGAAAGCTTGCTGGCTCTCTCTCTCTCCACACAAAGAAGTCTAATGAGTGCACAGGAAAGTGGCGCTTCCCAGCAAGCAAGAGAAGAGGTTCAGAAGGGAATCCATCTTGCTGGCACCTGGATGCTGGGCTTCCCAGCCTCCTACACTGTAAGAAATAGATTTCAATTGTTTAAGCCACCGGTCTGTGGTAATTTGTTATGGCAGCCTGGACAGACTAATACATGGGTGGTGAAGAATACAGGACAGCAATGGTGTCCTGATTTCAAAATGATGACACTTTCCTTTCCAGAATTTCCCTCTGACCGTCTTCCCCATCCCCCTGAATCACATCTAGGGTAAAACATATCTTAGAACCTTTAGAACTTATAATTATCTTTTCACTATTAATATTTACGATGTTTTGAAATATAAGATACACACAGAGGTAATATCTTTCTTTTTTCTTTCTTTCTTTTCTCTCTCTTTCTCTTTAAAGATCACCTTATAAGCTGCAAAGCATTTCTGTTTATTGTCTTGTTTTTATCACACAGTCCCAAAATGGAAACAAATAAGGCCTTGACTTCATGATTTACGTTAGCTAGCAACATTTTCATTTACCAAGTTCCATTGATTTAACTCCTGTGATGTAAAATTTCAATATTTGGGCTATTATAGTCTCATATAAAAAACATTTGCTAATAAAAATTAATTGTGTGGATAAGAGTAGGGAAGAGATATTTATACTACTTAAGAAATGAAAAATTTCCAGGTCCTTTGCATACAATGCAAACTTGATCAACTACTTAAAGTTAGCTAATTGTAAATCATTACTTAATGCAACATCTCCAAAAATTTAATTTTGAATGTTATAGCTAGTTTCACTGTTGTTGGTAGGAGCCTATGTTCATTAAAATTTTAACTGGTGTATAGTATTTGATTTGAGGCTAGTATTGAACATTTACTCATTGCCATATGTTAATAATGCTTCCTTTGTAGGAATAAGGATTCTTTAAGGAGGGACCTGAATTGTAATGAAATACCTGGATTCCTTTAGTAAAGTCAGGAATAAGTCTGATCAGTAAGCTAGAAGTGTTAGCCATCTCTTCTTATGAGGCAGCAAAGTGAGGTACTCTGATATAAATGTTTATTTATGAAAAAATTACATAATGTGGTACACCATAGCAGCGAGGCTCATCTAATTCCACACAGAAAGGATAATTGATGTGCTACTGCTCTGCTTCACAATTTAGTTTTCCCACGCATGGGAGAGACTCTGAGAATTAGTCTGTTCCATCTTCTTAATGAGACTTATCTATTACCTCAGCTAATGGATCTATTTTCCTCAAACAGCAGGACCAACTGCTTATAGGGGTGAAGCTTCAGCAGTTATTAGAAAGAAAATTTACCGATATAGAGAAGGAATAGTCCATCTTTTTCTCTGCCTATGTGGTAGGATAAAATCAAGTAGTGTGGATCTGCTACTGTTTTGCAAGGAATGTTGATTCTCAGTTCCTGGGAAGCTCAAGAGAGCCACTTGCTATTTTCCATGATAATAGCAAGAGCTATATGCACGACAGTGTTTACTTACTTGAAGGTATTATGGGAAGCTTCAGTAACTCAGAGGAGAGGCTTGATAAATTGAGTACCATTCAGTCCTGATAACAATTGTCAGAGGGACCAAGTGGTTGGCCTCTTTATTCAAAACAGGTCTGGTAATACTGCTTATGTGTATGGATAAAATGTAGGCATTTGCAAATTTCGGTATTTCTCCATCCCAAACCAGACATAATCAGCTCCTCTAATCTGTTCTAAACCTTGGTGAATTAGAAATGAAAGCAGTTAAGCAAGGATCTGAAATATTTATAAGAGTATTGATGAATAACTGTGGAAGTGCAATTTTCTCGTGCTTAGTCAGTTATGACTATCAACAACAACTTTGCCCACCATTGGTAAATTGTGAGGAATCTTCACCTTATGTACGCAGTAAACAATCCTGAATATTATGCTGTTTCTAGATGAGAAAAAAAGGATGATACCTTTGGATAAAAGTGTCATTGAGATAAAGCTCTAAACTATATATTTCAGTTCTGATAATAGCATTCCATGTACAACAAATGGGTACACCGTCATAGCAACAGTTCTCCCTATGAGGCATGACCTGAAACCAAATTCAGAGGAAATTAAAATATAAAATTGATTCTAAGTTCCTTGTGACATTAAGCACCAAGTTACCTCTCAGTGAGTCTTGATGATGTCCCTAGGGCTCTGGAGATCCCAAGGGTGTTTCATGTGTAAGAATTGGTCTCTGATGCATGATAAGGTAAGCTAGTGCTTGCATAATGAACATCTCAGGTTGAGTATGCAAGAAGGAGGAGAGTGGCTGTGACTGTTTAATGTAACTAATCCAGCAGCCCACTCCTGAAAAAATTAGACATTGAAAACCCTGTGCATAGCAGAGCACTGTCAAATATAGTACTGGATAATGAGCCCCACAGGCTGGAAGGGATTCAAGAAATGACTAAAGAATAGTTGCCTCCTCAAAGTAGAGTCAACCTTAATGACGGGAATGCAGTAAAGCCACTGGGACCTCCTTTTGCTGATGTAGCATGACTCAGATAAGAAGGAACATAGTGGGTGCAATATTGGGCGCCAATATAAAAAGATCATGTACATGGCACTGGTCGGGGAGTGTTTCGTTCTGTTATACATAGGGTCACTATGAATTGGACCCAATTGGAGGGTACTTAACAACAACAACAAGAACAAGAACAAGAACAACAACAACATTACAGCCTGAGGACATTGGACAGAGATCTTAGGCTTCTGATTTTTTTCAACGTTTATATTCCATTTTCTTTTAGTTTTGGACAAAGGCTGTTTTTAAACACACATATGGGACGTATAGCAAACAGTGTCCAAGAGCATCATATCTAGTGATCTGATATTAGGGCCTATTGAGTCCTAGCATCCCTTTGGGTTTCTCTTCCTTCTTTTCCCACTCCCATGCATGTCTTATCACTTTAAATGATGATAAATCAGGTTGTGATTAACTCAGAAAACTAAGGCAACAAAGCCTATTTCTAGATGTTTCAGGGAGCATGAAATAAATGGATTATATGGGTTCTATTTTTCAAGTTGCAGGTGGATTGAAGGCATACGCAGATTAAATGGTTGGTGACCAAAGTGAAGTCAAAGAATGATAGAGAGGCATTGTCAGGGGTTTAGGAAGTTTGATGGAATAAAAATAATTTCTTCTTTTCTTTCTTTCCTCCTTTCACTCTTCTTCCTCTCTCCTGCCCCCCACCTCTCTCTCTCCTTCTCTTTCTTTCTGTGTTGGGGATCCAGCACAGCATCTCAAGCATGCTAGACAAACTCCCCACCAAGTGAGCTACTGCCCCAGCACCAGGAAATAATTTAAAGACAGATTTTTTGAATAAAGAATGGGACAGTTAAGAGGTGAGTATTAGAGTTAAACCAAGTTGGGTGGAATTCTCTTACATTACTTCTGAGGACGTTTGTTATTGGTGGTGAAGTAATATGCTGCCTCAGTTTTTTGATATACGGACAGCAATAACATTGATCTTAAATTGTATTGTGCACATACAGCTCTCAGTATTAAATCTGATCTACATTAACATTTTAACCCTTTGACTGTCATCAGGACACCTGTCAAAAAGTATGTGTAAATTTGACAGAAAACCAAGAAAGTGGTGGAAAAGGTATTTTAAAAACTTATGCATTCCAATTACTTTGCTAATCATGTTTTTGTCTTGTTCACTGTATTGAAGGGTTTCTAGAATTGAAATACTTAGTGTCATATTTTGATTTGAAATTAGTAGTCAAAGGGTCATTACCAGATATACTAAAATCATTATAAAGACCAAGGACCAGTATGGTGTATCCATAATGGCATAGTGGGATCCATTTTTCAGATTTTTTTTCTGGTTTATTGAGACAGGGTCTCACTATGTAGCCCAAAATGGCCTCAAACTCATGATCCTCCTGCCTCAGCCTCCTGCCCCAGCTTCTCATATGCTGGGATTGCAGGTGAGCACCACAACACCTAGGTCATTTTCCAGGCTTTTAATTTCTTTTCTAGAACTAAACACTGACATGCACAATGGTTAAGTCCAAACCCATGGTCCTGCCTAAGGTCAGGTGCTCATTCTGATACTCTGGTCGAGAAAATAAACAGAAAGCTAGAATGTGCTATGGAGCGAAAGTCCGTGTCCATTCCCTCCCAATCATATGTTCGAAACTAATCCCCAATATGACAGTATTTGGAGGTGGGACATTTGGACAGAAATTAGATTTAGAGAGATCATGGCAGTGGAACCCCCATGGTGGCCTTAGTGTAGTTGTAAGAAGAACCATGATATTCTTTCTCCCCTCCCTCCCCTCTCCCCCCTCTTTCCTTCTTTTCTCCCCTATCTCTCCTCTCTGTCTCACTCTCTCTCTCCTCTCTGTCTGACTCTCCCCCTTCCTTTCTCTCTCTACCCCTCCTCTTTCTCCATTCCTCTCTATCCTATCTCTCCTGCTTCTCTCTCCCCCTCCTTTCTCCCTGTCTCTCTCTCTCTCCTCTCTCTCCTTTCTCTCCTCTCTCTCTTTCTCTCCCCCCTCTGAGGATATACCAAGAAGGTAGCCATCTAAACACCACGAAGAGCCCTTAGCAGAAACCTTGATCTTGGCCTGGAGAACAAAGAGGAGTGAATTCTATTGTTCAAATCTCCCCGTCTGTGGCTCTTGTTGCCAAGACAGAGCATGACATACTGAGTGGCTGAGAAGGCAGGCAGCTGTGAAATGCCTGGGGACAGGGGGAAGTGATGGTGTGCAGCTTTCAGAGGCCAAGGCAGGGTTAGAGGCCTGTGCAGGCCATGGGCAGCCTCAATCTGACTCAGCCTGTAGTGTGCTTTCAACTTTGTCTTAACTGACCTCTCACTGACCTGGGCTGGTTCAGGGACAGAGTGATCTGGGGTGAAGACCCGTTCATTTCAATGTGACAAGCTCACTCTCCAGGCCTCATGACGAGTTCAGGCTGAGGATGCCACTGAGTGCCCCGCCACTGTGCCGCAAGTCCATGGCCGCACAGGTAGCAACATCGTAAATCACTGTCCTGCTCATGGAGGCTGCCATCAATCATGCCCCAGGAGCATTTCCCTCCCCAGGAGCCAGTACTGGCTGGAACTGTGAGAGACCCATTGCAACACGGAGAGTTTGATGCGGAAAAATGAGATGGATCAGACATTTTACTCACGGATGAGAAAAATACACGCAAAGCAAAACCCATGGAAGCTGTGGCATTGAGTCACATTGTCATGTTTGGCGAATTGGAACATTCAGATGCCAGGTAAGGGTCAACCCAGGAGCACCATAAGGGCATAGGTTGCTATTTATATGTTTCTGATTCCTAGCCTTTTCATGAGGTCAAATTTAAAATTTTATATGGGACCAAAGAAGCAAGCTTGTCACATGACACTCACAGTACTCTCGGATCGTGTTCCTTGCAGTGCTAAGACTTTCCCTTCATTGATAATGCCAGCACATTTTCATTGATAAGAGCTTGTGTGGATTTCTGAAGAAGGACCCTTGCCTAGGTGTAAACTGGATGTGGAAACTCCAGGCAGGGACATGGCAGCATATTAGACCCTCAGTTTAATTCACCTCTGGTTAACCCCGTAACACATTCCCTAACTCTTCCAACCTTCTCCATTTCCAAAGCCCTCATTTCGCTGCCCTGAAGCCAAGAGTGTAGGAACCATGTGGCATATTGCTATCCCAGGAAAAATGAAAAAGACAAAGCCCAAGTTCACCTCCCAGCCAGCCAGTCTTGCAGTCATGAGACTACACAAGTGACACTCAATAGAGTGCTGCATCGCCAAGCTATGGTGTTTCATAAGCTAACTGTATTAAGCATTTCCAACTTTCTTTGTGTTTTGGATATGGAGCATTCCCCAATGGACTCATTGGGTTGCAGTTTAGCTCAGGTGGTAGAGTGCTTTTCCACACTCTCTGAGGTCTCAGTCTCTGTCCCCAGCATCACAAAGAAATGGGAGAAGGACGTGGCAGTCTACTCCCACGCAATCCTGAAATAGTCAGCCGGTGAAAACCCTATGAGGGTTGCTAGGAGTTGGACCCAACTCAATGGCACCGAACAACAACAACAATAATGACCTGCTCCCTTGCTGGGTGAGCGATTGAGAGGATGTGGACCTTGGGGGTGTTCACTGTCCCAATGGGCTGTCAGGCATGGGGCCTGGTGGTAGGGTTCTGAAGGGTATGTTGTACCTGTCTCTCCCTGGCTGTTGTGAAGGGAGCAGTTTTGCTCCACCATGTCCTCCCTGCCATGATACTCTTCCCACTCCGGAACCGGAAACTGCGGAGCCAGCTGACCATACACGGAAACCTCAAAAACTGTGAGCCAACATAAGTCCTTCCTCCTTTTAACTTTTCCTATCAATATTCTGTGACAGCAATGGAAGTCTGGCTATCAGAACTTATGATATTTTCAGCTGATGATGCACTTATTGAGGCAACTTCATTGCAAGTTGAGAAGCAATTGTAGTTTGTGCAAGGTCAAAACCACAAAGTTATGGTGTTGTAAGTTTGCTTTGTTTTGGGCAGAGAGGAGAATGAGCAAGCCTACACACAGAAAGCATTGTGGGGGTGTGCTAAAGAATAAAGAGTTCTGCAGGGGTGTGTAGTGGTGTGCGCTTGCCATCCCAGCACTCAGGAGGTTGAGCCAGGAGGATCTTGAGTTTGAGGCCAGCCTGGGCTACATAATGGGGCCCCGTCTCAAAGAAACAAAAATAATTAAACAAAAAAGAACGAATAGTTTGGTAGAAGGTGGTTGGGGTCACTTTGGCCAATGTGGTAGAAGACAGTGTTATTGGAGGAGGGGGCTATTTGCACTGAGCCTTTATGTTTTTGAGACACAGAGAGAGATCATGTGAGCATTTCTGGAGGGGTGTCACATGGCCAAAGCAAGGTGGCAGGACAGGGGCTTCAGGTTGCCTCTGGCCCCTTTGTCAGCTGGAGGAAGCTCAATGCTATGCCCCCTCCCTCTCCTGTATGCCTGATGCAAGAATGAAAAATGGAGAGGATTGCCAGGCCTGTTCCTGGAATGAGTGAGGAACTGGGGTCATCTTCCCATCTGCCCCGAGCTCTCCTCTCCTCCTTGGAGGCACCCCAACTGCACCACCCCTCCTCCTCATGAGTGCTTTATTTTGTAAATAAAAATATTTCATTATATTTTGCAATTGCTATAAAACTGTCTTTTAATTCCATCAACCCACCCAAAGTCTTTGGATCATATAGGATACTAGTCCACTTTGAAGAACAAGAAAGAGTAAATTGAAAATAGCAACACAAAACTGAAGCGGTTTTAAAACCTCACCCATCTTTTCTCTCACTCTACTCTCTCTCTCTCTCTGTTACACACACACACTCATGCATGAAGAAAGAAAAATGAAAGGTAGGCATCACAGCCCAATTCAATTTGTCTGAAAGAAAAGTACTGGGACAAAAGTTGTACTCTGGGTTGAGGCCAACTGTGACGGAAATTGAGGTACACATTTACCTGTCTAACAATTGTTTTGGTTTACTTAACAGTTATTACTTGGCAAGAGTTCTTGACAACTACAATGAAATATGAACACAACACATTTGTCACAATGATGTATGTTTTCCTTTGGTCTTATCTCTTAACATGAAAAAAACAACAAGAAGAAAGAAAGAAAAGTAATCCAGTGTTCCTCCTCTTGCCTTGTCCCTTATTATCCCTGTCAGGCTCCACATCATGCTAAATCTTGCAAGAAGTAGAATGGATCATGTGACACACATTGAAATTACTTTGGGGTGCTAAAAATTATAATACACACACACACACACATACATGTATCAATTCTGGGTCATTGAACTCAGGCCATTGCCCATGCTAGGCAATTGCTCTACCACTAGGCGGCACATCCAGCCCCTTTTTAATTTTTTAATGTTGAGATAAGGTCTTGCTAAATTGCACAGGCTGCCTCTGGCCTGGAACTTGTGATCATCCTGCCTCTACCTCCCAAGTTGCTGGGATTAGAGGCATGCTCCTTGGTGCCAGCTCAAAAAAAAAAAAAAAAAAATCCATTTACGAGCACATGTCCTATCTTATGTACATGCTTTTAAACAAAATCTTGGTTTAGATTCCTACAATCATTTAGTACCTTTGGGCATTTCTCTCCCTGGAAAAAGTTGCTTTTGACTCTGGTTCAAAGACAAATTCAAACTAATTACAACTGGCCTCGCTCAAATTCCCTAATGAATCATTGGAATGACACAGAGAGGGTTTTAAAACTCTATTCTGCATGCAATTGTTCTGACAAGATAAAAACAAAGTTCACTACAGGGAAAGTTTTTATCATAAACAGAACTGGAACCCAAGGACATATAGAAAAATATTACCAAGTAAATGATAGAGAAGACTTAGATGGGGAGGGTGGGGGGGGGAAGCATACAAGAGGGTAAGGGGGAACATATATGAATAATGTATATCAAAATGCATATATGGAAATGTCACAATGAAAAGCATGTCAGAATGAATCACATTAAGGTGCACATTAAAAATTTCCAATAAAAAACAAAACAAAACAAAAAAGACACTCTGTTCTGCCTTTTGGTTTGCAGAGTCCTAAGAGTCTTTGTGTGAAATACATTATAATGATGTTACTGTCCATAGGAGGCATTTACACTGAAAAAAAAACCAAATAAACAAATTAACTGTGGGCCATACTTGGGATTTATGGGGTTTTCATGATGAGTTTCCATGCTACTTGAATATCTATCATTTGCAAAGTTCTTAGATGATGGTTTAATCTAGGTATTGATCCACATAACATTTCTCTGTACAATGTCTCAACCATGTTAGACTTCAAAAGAAATTCATATCATTTTTTTGGTGAAATCATGGTTAATTTTATAGCTCATTTTTATTTAGGAGTAAATATTAAATGATTGCTTTTGGTCATAATACTTTTAATACTTATTAATTTTTTATAAATGTTTATTAAATTTCCTTAAGTTGGTTGTTGTTGTTGTTAGGTGCCATGGAGTTGAGTCTGACTTATATCCACCCTATGTACAGCAGATGGAAACACTTCCCTGATTCTGTGCCAGGCACACGATCTTATTTATGTTTAAGCCCATTGTTGCAGACACTGTGTCAATCCATCTGGTGGAGGGTTTTCCTTTTTTTCACTGACCTGCCACTCTCCCAAATGTGATGTCTTTCTGCAGGGATTGGTCTCTCCTGACTACATGTCTGAAATATGTAAGATGTAGTCTGGCCATCCTTGCTTCCAAGGAGAACCCTGGTTGCACTTCTTCTAGGACAGATCTGTTGGTTCTTTTGGCCGTAGATTCAATAGTCATCTCCAGCACCATAATTCAAAAGCATCATTTCTTCTCCTGTCCAACTCATAGTGACCCTCATAGGGTCTTCAGTGGCTGATTGTTTCGGGATTGCCCTGGGAGTGGATTGCCATGTCCTTCTCTCATTTTTGCAGTGTTGAGAATTGAACCCGGGACCTCAGAGACTGCAGAGCAGCACTCTACCAACTGAGCTAAATCTCAGCCCCCAGATTTAAAGTTGTTAGAAATCATATATTCAAGGAACCATGCTAATCTAGAAACCAGGGCTTCAAACCTTCAAAAAAACTGGGCTCAGGTTGGAGTATGGGTTCACTATGCTAATATTTAGAGGATTCAAAGTGGGTTGCAGTTCAGGTTTAAATTCTATGTGAGATAGCAGGGCTTCAAATAGAACCCTGATCCGAACCCTGCACCAGTCTGGTTCAAGTGTTCTTAGAAATTTTTCTAAACCTGAACCTGAACCCAAACTTAGTGAAAAATGAGTTCATGTTCAGTTTTTGCTGTTTTTTGTTTGTTTGTTTGTACCATTACATATTTGATTATACATGAAAACTGAAAACTAAATTGAAAAAAACCTTCATTTTTCTATCTACACTTAGGATTAAACTTTTAAACCTGAACCTGAACCAAACATGAACCCTCTGTATTTTGAAACGTTGAACCCACACCCAGATCTTAACCCAATTTTTCATTGGTTTGGTGCCACAATATAAACTAGTAAAAACTAATAGTATTCTTTTGACTAGAAAATGTCTCCTCTTGTTCACTACAGGAAAAGTTTCTAACTTAAACAGAACTGGAACCCAAGGACATATAGAAAAATATTACCAGGTAAATGATAGAGAAGACTTAGATGGGGAGGGAGGGGGGGAAGCATACAAGAGAGTAAGGGGGCACCTATATGAATAATGTACATCAAAATGCATATATGGAAATGCCACAATGAAAAGCATGTCAGAATGAATCACATTAAGGTGTATATTAAAAATTTCCAATTAAAAAAAAAAAAGAAAAAAAAGAAAATGTCTCCTCTTCAACCTAAAAACACAGCACTTACTTTATGGTGACACTGAGAATTAATAAGATGTCTTAAGTTTTGATTGTTTTCAAGATAAATGATTTTAAATGACCTAATATTGAATGAATTTTACACTTAAGAATATAATGAATAAGCACTGATTTTTAGTAACTAGTTCTCTGAATGGCCTAAGAAATTTTACCTGTGACACTACTTGAACAGTAGACATGCATGGCTGTTTGTGCATATATGCTAGTCTTCATAAGAAGAGCAAAACTAAGCCAAAGCATGACTTACCCAGTTTTTCTGAAATGCCTTCTATGGTATATAAAGTTCATTTAACAAATAATTATTGAACAACTGTTACATGCAAAACACTAAGCTGGTGCAGGAGAATGGTAACAAGCTTTCATTAAGCATGCACTCTGGTGGCTTGGTAGACATCAGTCACACAATCACACAGATCTAACATTATGGTTAAGAGCTACACATGGAAATTACCTATAGAGTGTTAAGTATTTCGTTTACTCAGAAAATTTCATTAGTCTAAGGAGGTATATATTTTGGAAGAATCTTCCAACTCGTTTTCAAAAAATCAATTGTTTTCAGAGTTAAAGCAGTATAAAAGAAGAAAGTTATTTACATGGAGAGGCGTTTTTTGACTGCCAATTAAATCATACCTGCTTTTAAACAATTGCCTCCAACTGGAGTAAGAGGACCTTGGCCAACCATTTCAAAAGTGTTATCTTCAGATCAAATGGATATCATATCATATAGATTTTAAAAAATCTGTCTTTTGCTAGATGTAGTTTGAGAATATGCTATTCTTTCACACGCACACACACACACACACACACACACACACACACGGCATGAATAAAAGGAAAATTCTATTCTCTTTTAAAAATAATCTGTGACTTTTTGGCAATACTTGCAAATGCATACATCTATTAAAGATAATTAATTTCTTAGGGAATTTTCAAGTGAGAATCAGAGTTGACCAGTTTGAATCATTACAATGACATACCAGCCAGATCTAAAGGTTCATTTTAATCACTAGACTAAGAGAATGAAATAGTCTCACTATGTAACAGAAAAGGCTAGCAAAGAATATGCTAGCTTAAAATATTATATTGCAATGTGTATTTCATTGCATCAGCTTAAACAATGTTCACATCAAACATAAAATTCTTCCTTTTGGCACTTTGCCAATCCTACAAGGACTAGATTTAGGATGAAATTTTGCTTTCAAATGATTCTTCCTGAGGCAAATTGCAACTGAAACGTAAAATCTAAATTTCAAAAGTTCATAGAAAGAAATTTATATTGGCTTATACATGTTGGGAGAATTGACCATCCTGCCTTGTGTCACTAGTTTTTTTTTTTTTTTTGCAGTACTGGGGGTTGAACCCAGGGCCATGCACTTGCATGCTTTGCAAGTGCTGGACCACTGAGCTGCACCCCCAGCCCATTTTTTTTTCCTTTTTGAGACAGGGTCTCGCTAAGTTATGCGGACTGCCTCTGGTCTCAAACTTGTGATCCTTCTGACTCCACCTCCCAAGCCACTGGGATTACAGGCGTGCGCCACCGTGACCGGCTCTATGTGACTAGTATTTTAACCAAGTTACCGGAGTAACCCAGTCAGGGTGGGCATGAAATGAAGCATTTCCATGCTGGACTTCATTTGGCTCTGACTGTAATAGCACTAAGTGTTCAGAGCGGTCTTCACTTCTGTGGTGGTTTCCCAGTGCAATGACCAGGAATATGTTCACACATTACATATTTGTTAAGGAAAACCTAGTATTTTTCCATTTCCACCACAAAATTTTTTGGTCCATGAACTTGATATTATTTGCCCCATTTTCTTTATCAGCTTAAAATTAAGTTTTCGAATACATCAAAAATTATATATTTACATAGACAATTTTCCTTTTCTTCTTTGACACAAAATCAACTAATGCTCATGGTTGTACTATCTGCAATGGTTCTATTTACAGAGGGATTTCTTTAATGGCTAACAGAAGCAGACAACCTATTTAGTACTTTTCTTCTTTTGCTGGAAGAGTTAACTGTGTGGAATAATAACAGACAAAACAACAAACAAAACAAAACACAACAAACAAATGCAAGAAAGAAAAAAGAGGGGAGGGGAAGAAACACTCCATAGCTAAAGCAATCGCAATGTTCATTTTCATTATAATTGAAAATATAATTGTTTTCATTTACAAACACTACATTTAATTGGATAGTTGGCCTCATATTTAGCTTCTAAATCATTATAAAAGAAAAGCTCAAACTGGTTTAGCACATGTTTTCCACTTTTTACAATCAAGTGCAAATGCAAAAAAGAAGTCCACTTGCAAAGCTTTATAAACTAGTTTCCACTCATGGGAGTGTCTGTTCTTAGGATTAAGGAGTCGCCTACTACCTCTTGGGAATTTTTATCTCCAAAAAAGATTTCTCATCCTCACTGACATGAACAAAATGTCATATATATCCAGGTGTGCGTCGGCAGCTGCTGTTTAATCTACTCTGTTGAAACCAGGAAATTAGAATTCTGTGGCTAAGGTATATATCAAATAACTAGGAGGCAGCATTTTCCTCTTATTGGATTGACTTCTATTTTCTTTACTTCTAACCCTTCTAAAATCTGCTGTGATTCAGCAAAGGAAGTATACTTCCAGTTGTTTAAAAGGTCAATAATAACATTCTTAAGATGAATTTTTTTCCCAGTTGGTTGTGAAAAGTGAAAATGAGGACAAGAAGAACAAGCACTGTAGCTTCTAACTACTGATTAGTTTGAGCTGTATACTAAGTGCTTTATGCACATTATTTAATTTCAACCTCGGAAAACCCTATGAGAAATTTCCTAATGACACATCCACTTCACAAGAGAAGGGACTGAGGCTCAGAGAGGTTAGGATGCTCACGTCATGTGGACAGAGCTTGTAGTCTGGTTTGTTGCTATTGTCCACAGCAGCACTTAGCACTTACAGACATAAATCCTTGTATATACTCAGATTGTTGTTAGGTGCATTGAGTTGGATCTGACTCACAGTGACCCTTTGCACAACAGAACAAAACACTCCTTGATATTGTGCCACACCTGGCACTATGTGAGTGCTTCCCTGCTATTCATAGGGTTTTCAATAGTGGATTGTATCAGGAGTGGGCTGCCAAGTCCTTCTCCCATTTTTGATGGATATTAGCTAAAAGCAGGGAACACCAGAAAGATGTCTGTCTATGTTTTAGGACTATGCACAGATATTTGACTGTGTAGATCATAACAAATTATAGATGACACTGCAAAGTATGGGAATACCAGAGCAATTAATTGTACTCATGAGGAATCTGTACGTGGACCAAGAGGCAGTTGTTCGAACAGAACAAGGAAATACTGCCTCGTTTAAAGTCAAGAAAGATGTGTGTCAGGGCAGTATTCTTTCATGGTTCCTTTTCAGTCTCTATGCTGAGCAAATAATCTGAGAAGCTGGACTTTATGAAGAAGAACATGGCATCAGGATTGGAGGAAGACTCATTAACAACCTGTCCTATGCAGATGACACGACTCTGCTTGCTGAAAGTGGATTTGAAACATTTACTCATGAAGATCAAAGAAAACAGCCTTCAGTATGGATTGTACCTTAACATCAACAAAACAAAAATCCTTACAACTAGGTCAGTAAGCAACAACGTGATAAATGGAGAAAAGACTGAGGTTGTCCAAGATTTTGCTTTGCTTGGTTCCATAATCAATAATTGTGGAAACAGCAGTCAAGAAATCAAGAAATCACTATACTGGGAAAAGCTGTTGCAAAAGACCTCTTTAAGTTATTGGAAAGTAAAGATGTCACATTGAAGACAAAGGTGCGCTTGATTCATGCCATGGTATTTTCAGTCCCATCATATGGTTGTAAAAGGTGGACATTGAACAAGTGAGATGGGGGAAGAATTCCTGCTTTTGAATTATGGTCCTGGAGATGTCTATTGAATATACCTTGGACTGCCAAAAGAACCAACAGATTCATCCTAGAAGTGCAACCAGAGTGCTCCCTGGAAGCAAGGATAGCTAGACTGTGTCTTATGCATTTTGGAAATGTTGTCAGCAGGGACCAATCCCTGGAGAAAGATATCATTTTGGGAGATTTGCGGGTCAGTGAAAAAATGGAAAACCCTCCTCCAGATGGATTGACACAGTGTTTTCAGGAATGGGCTTAAACAAAAAGATCCTGTGCCTAGCACAGAACTGGGGAGTGTCATTCTGTTGTACCTATAGTAGCTGTGAGTTGGGCCCAACCCGAGGGCACCTAACAACAACAACATATACTCAGAGATTAGATGACAGACTGAAGAAGTACTCAGGGTAGACACGGAGGAGATTCAGGAAGGTACTAAGAAAGTAAATTGACAGTGGAAATGAGGAACATCATGAATAGCTTTAGGATATTTGTTTTTCTTAGATTTTTTTCTTAGTAATTTTTTAATTTAGTGTATAACTTAATGTGGCTCAGTTGGTAGAGCGCTGCTCCACGCTCTCTGAGGACCTTGATTCGCTCCCCAGCACCACAAAAATGGGAGAAGGAAGTGGCAATCCAGTACCAAAAACTGTCCTGAAACCATCAGCCACTGAAAACGCTGTGAGGGTCCCTATGGGCTGGACCTGTCTCAACGGCACCTGACAACAAGAACAACATAACTTCATGGGTTTTGTTATGACGTTTCCATACATGCGTGTCATTGTACACTGGTCAAGGTCACCTGCCCATAACCCTCTCACAAGGAAATGTACACATTAAAAAGTAAAATCCCCACATTTTTCTTGCTCTCTCTTTTCCCCTAATCTATTTACTAGACTTGGCTACTGTTAACAGTTTCATGTGTCTTTTATGCACTCACACGTGAGTGTCCACAGCACACTTTTTATCTTTCACTGAGATTATATCATAAAACTGTTGTATAATTTTTTTTTTAATTTAAGCACAATACCTGTCGTGGATATCTATTGATGTTAGCACTCCATTCTTTAGCAACTGCTTGAGTTTCTACTATGAGGAGGAGAGGGAGCACAGACAGCAAGGGATCAGGGACCTGTAAGGGGACTTGTTTACTGGGAAAAAATAAGAAGGCCAGCAGGAAGGGAAAGGAGCCACCACCAGCTGCAGAGTGGGGCAGGAGGCACTGCTGCAAAGAGTTATTTGAGGGTAGCGAGCAAAGCCTTTCATTCCTTGCAAGAGGGGTGGAGGACGTGAGTTTGGGAGACTGGAGTCTCAGGAACTCTGGACTCCTAGGACCTGGAGCTCTGTCAGGGGAGGGGAGAGTGCTTTTTCTAATAGTCTTCTATTGATGGACGTCTAAGTTTAAATTTATTTTTTGAGACAGGCTCTTGCTTTGTAGCCCAGGTGTGCCGCCACCTCACAATCCTCCTGACCCGCCTCCCACTTGCTGGGATTACCAGCAGGCATGCACCACCATGCCCAGCTCTATTAGTTCTTAGTATAAACACAGGTGAAGTCTCATCCTTAGATGTACATCCTTTTAGACTTGGTCAAGTATACAGTCAGGAAAAATCTTAGAAGTAAAATGATCAGGTAAAGGGCAGGTGTATGAATCATGTTTAATACCTACTGCCAACTTCCTTCCATTTCCTTGAGATGTGCTTTAAAAATACAGGCTCCTGGGCCTATGTCTAGGTCCACCGAATCAAAAACCTGGATAAGTATAGCCTGAGAATTTCTCTCTCTTTCCACACACATATAGATTTCCACAATTTCTCTCCCTCTCTCTCTCTCTCTCTCTCTCTCTCTCTCTCTCTCTCTCTCCACACACATATAGATTTCAAAGCTTCCCAGGTGAACTGAGTCAGGCATGGGAACCATGACTATTGATCTTTCCCTTCCTTTTGGGACAAATGAGGTTGAGAGAGGATTGAAACCAGCAGTGATATAGAGAATGCTTTTGTTCAAACTGTATAATCATTAAATTACCATCAAGCAGACATAAATACTTTTTGTTACTTTTGTAACAAAACAGACATAAATACTTTTGTTACTTGTTTTATTATATTAATTCAGTTTTGCAATACTACTTTCAAGTAAGTAGCAGAGAGGAGAAAAAGGGACTGATGCTGAAAAAGTTTGTTGTTGTTGTTAGGTGCCATTGAATTGGTGTCTAACTGATAGTGACCCTATCTACAATAGGTGAAACACTATTGTCAGTGCCTCTCTGCCATTTGTAGGATTTTCACTGGTGGTTTTTGGGAGTGGGTTTCTGGGTCCTTCTCCCAAGCCTACAGCACCTGGTGTTCTCAGGTGGTTTCCCACCTCAAGTACTAACCAGGCCCAACCCTGCTTAGCTGCGGAGGTCTGATGGGATCAGATGCCACAGTGGTACACCTGTTTGCTCAAATTAAAAACAGAACCAAGGCTGAAATGTAGGCCACTGGAATTTAGTCCTTCCCTTTCCCCACTGTACTATAGAGCAAGGCAGATAATCACTGCATTGTTCTTCTTATTAATGTATGTGTGATGACTATGTGAGAAATGTGGTTTTGGGGTTTTTTGTTTGTTTTAAGACAAGGTCTTTCTGTGTGGCCTTAGTTGGCCTCAATCTTTCAATCCTCCTGCCTCAGCCTCCCAAGAGCTGAGATGATGGGCATGCTTCACCACATCTGGCTGTGGTTTACAATTTTAAGAAGAAAGTTCAAGCAGGATGGTAGGCAGTAAAAAAGGAAATAAGAAGGCCTTGCAGCTATTTCCAGATATCTTTTGCAAAATGAATATCCATGTAAGCTTCCTCGTGCCTCTATACACTTTGTGCTTCTGAAGAGGTGAAAGTACAGCGACTTCACCATCCCAGTTGGCCCTAATTAACATCTCTTACAGTCTTTTTCCTAAGGATAAGTGATTAGGACAATAGAAGTGGCCAAAGGAAGCTGCTCTTTTGCATGGATTAGAGAGAGAAGTCTATCCAGAATGGAGGATGGAGAAGCCCGTTCCCAACACCACCCAGGGCTCTGCATCACTTCCTGGAAGGTGGTGGAGCTGCCCTGAGCACTGAAGTATTGCTTCTAGAATTTTCCTGCCTGATCAAGAGCCAGGAGGACATTTTCCTGAATTTTATAGGATTATTATGACTATTAAATGAGACAGTGAAGAAGAGAATGGCACTTGGTATTAGCATTTGTAATGAGGTCAGAATTCAGGAAGATAATTGGGTCAACCAGAAGCAGAGATCTAGGTGGAAAAAGAAAGATCTAATGTTTGTGGAACTCTTGGAAATTATGAGGCACATTTCTCTATGGGATGGATTTACTGTAATAAATTTGTTAGTGGGTGCTGTCAACAAGCTGGGTGGGGTGGGAGAGGCGACAAGTGAGAAGTCTTTTAAACTATGTACCTGATGGTAAGTCAGGAACAAATGAGCGACTGGACAAGAAACAATGTGTCTAATTTATTTATTCCTTAAAAACAAGGTAACCCCATTTCTCTCTCTCTTTAGGAATTTTTACACTCCTGGTGAGTGACCAATCTGCACCCTAAGTGGTATGGGGTCTGCAGAGGGAGGAAGGTGACAGCATCTGGGTCTATGTGGCGCCAAGAGGAAAAGCACATGATGTTTCTCAGACCACTAGGCAATAATTAAAGAAATTGTCTACTTTGTGTCAGGGCCCCAGATTCATGATATAGGTTATAGAAGGCCATGACCAGAGCCTAAAAATACTACTGTGTTAATTACAAACACAGTGTTTTCTTTTCAACAGAGGAAGCATCATGGACCATAAAGAAATGGCCTGGCCTTGAATAAAACTGTGAAGTAGCTGAAGTTTCATCAACTCTTCCTACAGAATCTGTGTGCTTTCTCTTTCTTCCATCCCTGCGGCCAATCTACAGTTCTTGGGCTGACCGGGTCTCAGAAGTGATTGTGGGCTGCTCCCCTTTAGGAAAATATACTTGTCCTGTATCTTCAGAGGCAAAGAATCAATGAAGCGCCTTCCAGGCCAAACCAACCACTCCAACCTTCTGAAAACTTTCTTGTTCTCAGTCTTTCTGTTACATAGGTCTTCTTCCCTCTGATGGATGTTACAGCTGCTCAGACCTTGGTGCTAGGTGCTCCCTTATCCTCTTCTTTTATATATTTTTTCCAAATGATTTCATTCATTCTCATAGCTTTAAATGCCATCTACATGTTAAAGCTCAGTTGATAGAGCACTGCTCTGCAGTCTCTGAGGTCCTGAGTTCGATTCCCAGCACCGCAAAAATGGGAGAAGGATGTGGCAACCCACTCCCAAGGCAATCCCAAAACAATCTGCTATTGAAAACCCTATGAGGGTCACTATGAGTCGGACACGACTCGATGGCACCTAACAACAACAACAACACATGTTAATAAATCTTAAATTTACGTTATGGGTGCAGATTCCTTCTAAGTACCAGCTGCTAGTGGGCTCTCGACACGATATCATCAAGGTAAACATATTTGGTCTTCTCCAGTATTCCCATGTGAAGATCACCCTTGTTGCTGTAAATGGAATCTCTTTCTACTAGTGCTTAACCTAGAATGTCCACATAATCATTCATGCCTTCTTCCAGCTCCACATTCTACCTTAAATCTATTGGGCATCTATGAAACCTTCCCTTATATGTATTTAAAATCCATGCACTTATAGATGCTTCACAGTGATCTTCTGGATCAAGCCACTACCATGCCAACCTGGATTATCACATAAGTGTTTCCTCTGGTTTATAAGGTTCCATTATCTTTCTCTCTAACTTTCTGTGCACACAAAAATCTCACAAGCTCCTTGTACAACTAACTCAGATCACGTCACAACCATGCTAACAACACTTACATGGATTCCGCCTGCACTTGTTATAAAACACAACATCCTTGATGTGGCCAGTGAATGAGCAGGATCTGGCTCCCTTTCTGCCACTGTGGCCTGGCTTTTACTGTCCTTCTCATCACAGTGGAGGGTGGATTTTTCCAGGCTCTCTCCTGAGGCTTACCACGTGCTCCTTCCTCTGTTTAGAGCAGGTTCTCTCCCACTTCACTTGGCTAGTGGCTACCAGTCTGCCTTTCTCAGCTCTAGACTCTGCTTTTAAATCTTCTACCTGGAATTTAGGGGCTGGGATTTAGCTCACTTGGTAGAGCACCGCTCTGCAGTCTCTGAGGTCCCCAGTTTGATTCCCAGCACTGCAAAACTGGGAGAAGGGCCTGGCAATCCACTCCCAAGGCAATCCTGAAACAATCAGCAATTGAAAACCCTATGAGGGTTGCTATGAGTCAGATATGACTGGATGGCACATAACAACTACAACAACCTAAAACTACACATTCCAATCTGTTCAGATTTTTCGCCAAAGCAAGTCATGTAGCCACATCTGAGTTTAACAGGGCTGAGAAACATAATCCACTCTCAGGGATGTTAATGAATAGCAACATGGTCTACAGCAATTAGCCTGAAAGAAGAGTATAAAGTGAGTGGATACATGAAGTTTCTCTGCTTTTGTTTGGAATTGTATCAACCAAGTATGGAAACATTGGTGGTTTCATGATAAGAAATTTAACCATATCTCTATATGTTATTTCAATAAATGAAAATGAGAATTAAGTACGTACTGCTGGATAAATTTAGTTTTCTTCTGAGATGAAAAATCTTTTAAAACAAGAAATCAATGAGGGAAATAATAAAAATGTCCTTGCAGGGACATTTACTAAACTAAATTCAGATTTACTAATCTAAATTTGAAATATTTAATTAATGTTTAATATGTTAATGGGCTGGGATTTAGCTCAGTTGGTAGAGTGCTGTGCTGCAGTCTCTGAGGTCCCGAGTTCAATTCCCAGCACCACAAAAATGGGAGAAGGACGTGGCAACCCACTCCTAAGGCAATCCTGAAACAATCTGCCATTGAAAACCCTATGAGGGTCGCTATGAGTCGGACAGGACTCAACGGCACCTAACAACAATAACATGTTAATGGCCAGTCAAATTCAGATTTTTTAAATGTGATCTTCTCGTGATAAATCTTCCTTTGTATTTTTGTCTAATAGTAATCTAGTGGTAGAGATTTGAGGTGTAGAAGGAAGGATGATAACAATCTGCTTGGCCCACCAACCCTCAATATATCTATATTCAAGTCAGAGATGGCCATTTTCACACCCAAGTGTCTTTTTGTTTGTTTGTTTGTTTTGTGGCCATGCTACAGATGGAACCACCTAGAGCCTTAAGCATACCAAACAGGTGCTTTACTACTGAATTACATCCCAATCCATACACAGCATTTTTTTTGTACCTTAAAAAAAAATTCTTTGCATAAATTTGCCAACAGACATAAATTTTCATGAAACCTCCATTTTACTTGGAAGTATAATTATAATCATAATATCATCAATGCAAAGGGAAAGACACTTATATTTTTTGACCCTTTACTAGAGTCTTATGTATAAATTCTCCAAACAACCCCAATAAATTACATTATTAAATCTATTTTACAGCCAAAGATCATTAGGGGTTGAGAGATTTAGGAAATGCCCAAAGCTATACAAGACGGTAAATGGCAGGGTAAGGTACAACTTCAAATTTGTCTGACTTGAAAACTCAACATATCACCTCAATGATGATATGTTAGTCCTTTTAAGTCCCTTAAATCAAAGTTCATCCACAGTGTCAATTTTGAGACTTACTGACTTTTTTTTTTTTTTTTTTTTTAAGTTTAGGTAACAACCTGCAGGTCTAACAAAAATATAATATAAAGTTTAGATCTATGCTTTCCCTACAGGCTATAATTTCTCTAAGATCAGATGCTCATATCCTAAACTACTAAAACAAAATCTAATTTGCTTTTGATTGACAGAGAGGGTCAGGTGACAAGGGATAGAGTGATCCATTATTGGATGATATTATTGTTATTATTGTTATTATTTCAGGGCTTGGGGGTGGATAGCGCCCTGGACCTGGCACAGCCTATGCATGTGCTCTACCACTGATCTGGACCTTCAGCCCTTGTTTTTAAAAAAATTTCGAGACAGAGTCTTGCTGAATTTCATAGGCTGCCCCAGGCTTGAACCTGAATCCTCCTCCCTTAGCCTCTAGAATTGCTGGGATTACAAGTGTGTGCCATGGTACCCAGCCATTGTTATTTTTGAGTAATGGAATATGTATCTCAAATTTTGGGTGACTACCATATAACTTTAGGGAGTCTTTTTCAATATAGGTAAATCACCACTGCAATGCGAGCAGGCTTAACTCCTGCAAAACGTCAAATCCAGGCATCGTGGTCAATGGGATTAACACAGGGGTTCTGGAGCCAGCATGCCTGGTGTGAAATCTGGCTGCACTGCTGACAGCTGTGCAGACTTGGACAGTTTTTATTTTTGTTCCAGTTTCTTCTCTTATAGGATGAAGATAATAATAGAACACATCTCCTGGGGTCATTACAAGGATAACACATGTTAAAATTTGTAGGGTTCTTAGGGCATTAAGTGCTATATTAGGTCTTGAAAAATAAACAATATTTCTATTAGGTCATGCTCACTGATTCTTTCATTATTTATTAAATATCTAATGTGTGCCAATGATGATTTTTTCATAACTTTTGCAAAAAGGGGGAATTTTTGGAAGTGTTAACTATATATGTTCAATAAAGGTAGAATTTTCATCTTTTTTCATCTTTCATCTTTTTTTTTAACAGAAATACTGTCTCAGTACTGAGAGTGTACTAGATTATAGAAAGACTTTTACAACTTTCTTCTTTCCCATTCCATGCTTACTGAATGTTCTCCATAGTCCACTGAATTAATTTTCCCTCATAGTATGTTGAATACTATACCTATGTCAGAGGATGTCATCACCAACATCAGCAATAACAATGATAATAACAATACAAACAAACAAAAAAAAAAAGAAAAATAAATTTAATACTCCTATTTTTTACTCAAGAAAACAATGACAAATTCTATGTTGTCACATTAATGGTCACATGCCTTGGCCCACCCTGAACTTATTTCCACCAAATGAATTAAAACAGAAGGAAACATGATTTCATTGACTAGGCAATATCAGTATAACGTTGAAGAAAATGTGCTCTTGCTTTCTAAGGGTACCTATCATTTAATACCCTTCATATGTAAAGTCACAATTTGATCCAAAAACATCTCTTTATTATAAAGAACCAGAGTTAAATTGATCAATGGAGAAAAAATTACATTTCCCAAAGAGGCAGCACTAGATTTTCTATATGGTATGGAGTCCTAGATTAAAAAAAAAAGAAAGAAAGGACTTAAATAAAGTGTTGAGGGTAAACTGTTGATTGTACACATATTACTTTACGTTGTATAAGTGTCGAAGGCAGGAGTTATTGTAGCAAGGCCTAAATTCTACTTGAATAACTAAGGCTTAAGACGAATGGGAAACATTGGATGTACACCCAATATGTACTTGGAGAAATGGTGGCTTTGTACACCGATTCCATTTGCTTGTTGTTGTTACATGCCGTTGAGTCAGTGTCTAACTCACAGAGACTCTACGTACAACAGGCGAAACACTATTGTGAGTGCTTCTCTGCTGTTCATAGGGTTTTCAATGGTGGACTGATTTTTGGGAGTGGGTTGCCAGGTCCTTCTCCCAAGCCTACAGCACCTGGTGTTCCCAGGCAGTCTCCCATCCAAGTACTAACCAGGCCTGACCCTGCTTAGCTTCTGAGATCTGACAGGATCCAATGCCACAGTGCTATGGCTGCAGGCTCCATTTGTTTAGTTACAGAATAACATTTTTTTTTTTTGGTCTTTTATCATTTCCTTATCAATGCACTATTCAGGCTTTGTGTCTCACTAAGCCCACAGCAGTGGATTCTGACTTGACAATGCTTGCTTGTGATATGACAATGCATCTTGGTCCCAAGGTGACAGGCAGGTGTATTTCATGAGCTCAGACTTTATTCATATTCCCAAGAGTTATGGTCACCCTTGCATTTGGTGGCATCATTGTACTTGGATGTACACTTCCACATGAGTTGGTGGCAAAGACTTATTTATATTCAGTGTTGCTTTTTCAACCACACAAAATATTTCATTAAAAGATTTAAATTTATTCTAGTGCATTCCAAAGCATGAAAGTTTCTGTGTCAGAGCAAAAATTAATGTTTTGTAATGTTCCCTACTGAATCTTCCATTAAAGTTTGCTTTTTAAAAGAAGATTTAAAAGAAACCTTAACAGTGAGACATCCTGACATCTTTATTCGTTACTGTTTGTCTTGTCTTACTAGTCTGATAGACTCTCCCCACTAAGATAAATAAGATCCATCCACAGTCTGCTCTTTGGAATGGTAGGGGTAGGATTCTATACTTTCATTCCTCTGCAGAAACCAGTGAACCAGTTCAAAAAGGAAACATCATGTTCTGTGATTTCAGTTTTTAATTCTATGTGGAAAAGACTGAGGTTTTTGTGGTAGTGATTTTATATATATTTTCAAACTTTCTATTTGAATAACGAAAACCAAGAACTTATCACTGACAATCTTGCAGTCAACAATTCAACTTACTTAACAGACAGAAAATAATTTTACACGCTTATAAAAATGGTTTATAAAATGAATGAGCAAATTAAGAGGATGAACCTAATCTCATGACAAGTGACCTAAAGAAAAGGGAATAGTATGAATCAGGAATGATGGGACAGAAAAAGAGGGAAAATCCATTCAGCTTCTTCCAGTTACAGAGCTGGACACTTTCATACATGTGAAATCCATGAATTCCTAGCCATCCTCTGAGGGATGACTGCTATCACTCTGGTTTACAAATAACTGTTTGGGATTAAGTGAGTTTGAGTAACTTGCCCACAGTTTCCCAGCAGAAAGGAGCAGTGCTTCAAATTGTGTCCAAGGAGGTCTTAACTCCTAAGCCTATCCACATGTGTTAAGTGACTTTTTTTTTTTTTCAGTACTGGGAGATTGAACTCAAGGCCCAGTGCATGCTAGGCAAGTGCTCTACCACTGAGCTACACCCTCATCCCCTTTTTTACTTTTTGTTTTGAGACAGGGTCTCACTACATTATGCAGGCTTCCTCTGGCCTCTAACTCCTCATCCTCCTGCCTCAGCTTCCTGAGTCTCTGGGATTACAGGCATGTGCCAGGGTGCCTGGCTTTAATGACTTTTATGCAGGATAGTTTGGGGAAAGATTAAAAAAGGGTTTTTGGCAAGATGACAACCAATGTGTAGTGATGGCTAATGAAAACTAGCTTTGCTGTTTGCTTGGTGGCCTGGAACATCCCTGTTCTTGTCTGCCCTACCTGGGTCATTTAGTTCTGGAAATTTCATTGGGAGATGATTATTTCCAATTATAAAATGTACCTGACATCAGTGTAATTGGCACTGAGATGCTGCCAGATGGGGAAATTTGACACAGAGTTAGAATCCATGGGTTATTCCCCATTCTTAAATTTGGAATGAAAACTATGAAAAAACTCCAAACAACTTAAGCTCTGAGTTCTTTCCTGTGGAAAGATAAGTAGATAGGTAGATTGATAGCCAGCCAGCTAGCTAGCTAGCTATGTAGAGATAGAGAGTTCTATCTGAATATCATTATTTCCTTTTAGACTCTCCCAGGAGGGTCAAGTGGGAAAGATTCTCCTTTGTTTTAATAGGCAGGCCATTCCAGAAGTAGGCATCCAGGGGAAATTTCGATATTAGGAGTTGGTTTTGGTCTACTTTATATACAAGGAAGGCAGAGTGTCTACAAGCTGAAATCAGACAGGAATTTCTGTTATTTTGTCACTGTGGACATGCCTGTGAGGCAAGCTGAAGAGCACATAGAATGATTCAGAGGGAAGCATCAATCTTACAGAAAAGAAGATACATCAGTGTGTGCAGAGAGCTGCATTTCTGAAAATGACCAATTGTCACAGAGACAAATAGTACAAAACAGGAAAGAAGTATTCTAAGAAAACCTCCCTGATTTCATGGTAGGGTAGAGGAACATCAAGGAAGATTCTCAAATTCTTAAAAAGCAAAAACCAAATTATAAAAATGGTAAAACTACGTTGTTATTGCTGCTAAGATAACATTTTCCCCACTACACTGCTAGGCTTTCACATCGCTTTTCTCCTTTTTTATTTGTAGATTATCGTCTATTTTCTTGATTTTTAAAAGTGGCCCCACCTGTGCTCAACAAAGCAAATGCTTGCCTGGGACGTGTTGTTTCCTCAGCATCCTTGTGGACAGAAGGTAAGGAATGGACATTGGCAGTGTGAAAAGCTGTTCTTGTCTAAAGCATTTTTGTGATGTGACCATTAGCTGCTGACGGAGTTGCCATGGTTATAAGAGATCCACTGTGGGAGAAATCTTCATTTGTTATCACATTTTGACAGCAGTGGTCAGAATGCTTGATGGGGGAAAAAATAAGACCACCACCATAAAAGAGCCTCAGCCATTTTAGCCACACAAAGAGTTGAGTTACAGCGTTAAAACATACTCAACAATAAAGTCACGAGTGAGCTGAGTGCCAAGAAAAATCTTTCTTTTGAAGTAAAATGTGTTCTCATAAATAGCAGAGGCAGAAAATGATAGTCTGCGAAAGAAACAGGAGCGAAATGGCAGCAGTCATAAACCTATTGAGTTGAACATGGCATAGGTGTTTGGTACAATAGTTTACAGTAGTTGTGCCGGCTTCCTATGCGTTCTTTCTCATGCAAAACTAGGAGTGATTCAAGCTCCAACTTTAAGAGTTACTTACCTTCCTATGTCTCCTTTGGTGTTTTAGTACAAGGAAAAGCCTTTGTACTAAAGAGTACTTGAAAACCCTGGAAATATTATTTTCACATAAAAAGTATAATAAATCTCATTACATGGGTCTTACTATACTATGGATGCACAGCTTCCATGGAAGGTCTATGACATGTGTGTTAGCTTTCTCTTTTGGTTTTACTATTATACTGGGAATTTGACCTTTTTCCTTTCCTTTTCTTTTCCTTCCTCCTTTCCTTTCTTTCTTTTCCTCTCCTCCCCTCTCCTCCTCTTTCCTTTCTTCGCTCTTCCTTTTTTGCCTGTTAGAATAATAAATGATTTCTCTTGATGGTTCAGTGTTTGGAGATGAATCACAGCTTGTCCCTAGTCTCAAAAAATGTAAATATGTAATAAATTATGTACAATTTACTTCTGATCAGCCAGGAGGAGAGAAGCCTCTCCCTGCTGGATTCTGTGCCAACCTGAGTCTGATGTTTCTGGCCGGCTGAGCCAAGGCGAAGCTTGGTTGACAGAGACAGCGAGCCGCCAGGGGTCAGGGCAGCCCCAGCCTGGCTTCCCGGGATAAAGGCCAGCCCAGCCCACAAAGAGAGAGGGCCAGCAGCAGGCGGAGTGCATGGGCTTTTAGTCAGGATAAAAGATAAACCTGCACACCTGGAAGAGCCTCCCACCGCCCGCGTGGCTGAGAGCGGTCACTGCTCAGGGATCCCCTCGGGGGGCCTCCCCACCTGCCATAGCCTCCCTCTTCCCTGCGCCACAGACTGATCGCCCCGGCTGAGGGAACGTAGGGGCGCCCACACGCCCGCTAGACGTCGCTGTGCAGCAGGGGCGCCCAGGTTCTCGCCTTCACCCACCTCTTCAGAGACAATGCCCCTTCCTGTCCCGTCTCCTCTCCTCCCATTTGCTGATAATCCAGGGCACTCTGATAGCTTTTTTTCTTCAGACCCCACTCTCCTGAGATCCTGGGCGGTGACACCTGACTCCAGTCATGACCTGTGGGCCCTACCCTCGCCCCCATGGTCTGCCTTTTCACCTTGTGGCCTTGTCGGGAGGCGCTCAGGGAGGCTTTTGCACCCGCCCCGGGAGGTGAGGTGGGCATAGACCAGGACACTGAGACTCAGGGATCCGCTCCTGGCCATTCACAGCCATGGAGAACTTTGCAGGGGGGGGGGCGGTTTTAAAGGGTCTCCCTGGCAGGCTCAGGGCAGAAGGCCTCCCTCCACAGACCAGACTCACGCAGCCTGCGCACTGCGTACTCCACAGGGCGTCAGACACCTTGCTCCCTCCACAGGTACCCAGGCCAGGTGCCTCTGCGCAGCACTCCATTTGGTACCCTTAGCGGGGTCCTTGCTCAGGCCCCTCTGCTGAAGCCCCGTATGGGGGAACCTGCAAGATACTTGCCCCCATATGTGGCCTGATTGCTTTGACTCAGTTGCTCAGTATTTTTCCACTCCTAACCTTTCCCTCATTCTTTACCAGCCCCCTTCAACCTTTCGTGTGGGACTCCCCTAGACATTAAGATGACTCAATATCATCTTATTGATATTGAAGGGGGGTGTCAACCCCCTTCATCTCGGACCAGGTGCAGTTCCATGGGTGAAAACAGAACGGGGTTGGGGACCTGGGGAGAATACTGTGCTGCCCCCTTTATCCTGTGGCTGGTGCTGTTGTGCTAAGTGACTTAGGCCTGACTGCATGCCTTTTTGGTTTGTTGCTTTGATCAACTGCTGGAGGCCTGGCTCAACCTTCTCTAGCTGCAGCTCCTGACGTTTTCCCAGTTCATTCAGGGAGAGCTGAAGCAAGGATTAAAAGTCAGTCTGCTTGACTAGAACCACCCTAGCTCTCAACCATCACTGAGGCTGCTCTCCTACTTCCCAAGCAAGTTTTCTAATTGCTTCCATGGGATCCATATCCCGGGTTTCTCTGCAATTTTCTGCAATTTTACTCTGCCTAAGAGATTTATTCTCTCTTCTGAATTCCAGCCCTGCTTGTGAGCTCATGACTGCCCAAACTTCACTGCTAACCCTAACCTCTCTTCTGAGCTCAGAATGATCATTCCAACTGTCTACTAGATAATATCTGCTTGGCTGTTCCAGAGACAATGCACTCATTTATTTATTAATTCACTCATTCATCATTCATACACTTAGTAAACTTATTGGTTGCTTCCTGTGCACCAGGCTTTGTAGTAGGCCGCAGAGACACAGGAGTGATGGGGAGGCACAGTCTCTTCTTCATGGAACTTGCACATGCACACTTATCCAGGCAGATGCTTAACTTGAAGCATTTAATTATACATCCATTGAGTGCTATGAACCACAGTCCAGAGAACAATGGAGTGCGCACAAAAGCAGTCCTGATCCAGCGTGGTGCTCAGACAATGATTCTCTGAGGATATGATATTAGCAAAGTCAGCATGAAATAGCAGGGAAGGAAGAAAGAATGTCCCAGGGAGCAGAAATGCTTTTGAGGAAGAAATGCAGCAGAGGTGGACTGTAGAGGTGGTGATTCTAGTAGTACCTGGACCTTCAGAGGTTTTTAAACTTTTCTAAATGCTAGCCAGAACCTAAAGGTTTTCCAGACTTCTTCCATCTTTTGTCTCCAGCCCTTAAAGTCTACTAATAGATCTTGAAAGGTTACTCAGCAGATTTGGGAGCCTGCTGCTGCCTAAAAGCCCTCTTCATTAGCTCTTACTCACTGGAAGCTCTAGAACATCCTGCATGGATGCCATCTCTCTCTCCGCCTGGAGCACTGGGCCACCACCAATTTGCTGGTCCCTTTTCTCCTTACTTATTCTTCTTTCAGGCTCTTCTTTCCTCCATCCATTCTCATTCTGGTGGGTACTCACACGGTCTACTTCTGGCAATTAAAAGGCTTTAATAAAAGGGGCAGTAGGTAACTACATAAGGGCTATACAGAAATGATAAGTACTCTTGGATTGCTTTGATGACTTCTTTTATTTTTATTTTTTGCAATACTAGGAGTTGAACCCAGGGACTCACGCTTGCATGCTTTGCAAGTGCTGGACTACTGAGCTGCACCCTCAGCCCACTTTTTTGATTTTTTGAGACAGGGTCTCGCTAAGTTATGCAAACTGGCTCTGGTCTCGAACTTGCAAGCCTCCTGCCTCCACCTTCCAAGTCGCTGAGATTATAGGTGTGCACCACCACGCCCAGCTTATGACTTCTTAATAATATATTTCATAAGTTAGTTTTTCAAAACTTATTATAAAATATTTGATACCTACCAAAGTGTACACGCAATATACATTTAAGTTAAAAAGCATAGTAAGTAACCACCTAGGAACCAACCACCCACTGTAAAATCATGGGCCATTGAATCACGATGGTCACTCTGTAAGGGAGTTGGCCATCTAACTTACTTTCCTTTCTGTTGCAATGATCATCTCTACCCCACCTCTGAAGGTAGCAATCCAGCATGTATGTGGCCTTTTTACCTTGTAGTCATGGCTTTTTGGAAATAGCATACATCTGTCCATTTTAAGTATTACAGAAGTTTGAGGAAAATGAATTTGTATGATAGCTAAACTCCTATCGGGCTTATTTTGGTTCTTTTAAATATGCATACAATCTTCATCATTCACATTTCAACAGTAACTCTCTTTATTGCCTAGAATTTCCTTCAGTAAGAAAGCTCATTGTACTGGAAAGGATGTTTATCCACTGGCAGACAGCATTGGACATGGTGGTAGTCGGTTTACTAAACTGTACTCTTCCTCTCAAAGAGACAAGTCTAATCACAGACACTGTGGAGAAGACGGTTTGCTTTTAATTGATTACCAGTTTATTTTACTTAATGATCTAATAAAATTGAGACTATTCTATTGTCTACACATTTTCAAAGGCAGGGGTTATCTTCCTTATCTAGGAATGGTGGATGCTGGGTATCTTAAGGGTGCTCAACACATAGAAGGTCGTTGTTGTTGTTAGGTGCCGTCGAGTCGAGTCCGACTCATAGCGACCCTATGTACAGCAGATCGAAACACTTGCCGATTCTGTGCCAGGCAAACAATCTTATTTATGTTTAAGCCCATTGTTGTAGACACTGTGTCAGTCCATCTGGTGGAGGGTTTTCCTCTTTTCCGTTGACCTGCCACTCTTCCAAACATGATGTCCTTCTCCAGGGATTGTTCTCTCCTGACTACATGTCCAAAATATGTAAGATGCAGTTTGGCCATTTTTGCTTCCAAGGAGCACTCTGGTTGTACTTCTTCTAGGACAGATCTGTTGGTTCTTTTGGCAGTCCATGGCATATTCAATAGACGTCTCCAGCACCACAATTCAAAAGCATCAATTCTTTTTCTGCCTCTCTTGTTCAATGTCCAGCTTTCACAACCATATGATGCCACTGAAAATACCATGGCATGAGTCAGACGCACCTTCGTCTGCAATGTGACATCTTTGCTTTTCAATACTCTAAAGAGATCTTTTGCCACAGCTTTTCCTAGACCAATGCGTCTTTGGATTTCTTGACTGCTGCTTCCACGGGTGTTGATTATAGAGCCAAGCAAAGTAAAATCTTGGACAACCTCAATCTTTTCTCCATTTACTGTGAGGTTGCATGCTGACCCAGTTGTAAGGATTTTTGTTTTGTTGATGTTTAGTCGTAACCCATATTGAAGGCTATGATCTTTGATCTTCATCAGTAAATGTTTTAAATCCTCTTCATATTCAGCAAGCAAAGTGGTGTCATCTGCATAACGCAGGCTGTTAATGAGTCTTCCTCCAATCTTGATGCCGTGTTCTTCCTCATAAAGTCCAGCTTCTGGGATTATTTGCTCAGCGTATAAATTGAAGAGATAGGATGAAAGTATACATCCCTGACGCACACCTTTCTCAACTTTAAACCACTCAGTGTTTCCTTGTTCTATTCGAACAACTGCCTCCTGGTTCATGTACAGATTTCTCATGAGCACAATTAGGTGTTTTGGTATTCCCATTTTCCGAAGTGTTATCCATAATTTGTTGTGATCCACACAATCAAATGCTTTTGCGTAGTCAATAAAACATAGATAGACATCTTTTTGATATTCTCTGCTTTCAGCTAATATCCACCTGACATCAGCAATGATGTCCCTAATTCCCTGCCCTCTTCTGAATCCCGCTTGATTTTCCGGTAATTCCCTGTCTATATATTGCTGCAGTCGCTTCTGAATGATCTTTAGTAGAATTTTGCTGGTGTGTGATATTAATGATATTGTCCGATAGTTTGCACATTCAGTCGGATCCC